>JAXDDX010000053.1:975000-977500 GCA_034670405.1 Hoplostethus atlanticus | reverse complement strand
AGATGATTGGAAGAAGAAGAAGAGAAGATCTTTCATGCTCATTAGATTAGATTACATTAGAGTAGATTAGACTAGATTAGACTAGACTAGACTAGACTAGATTGGACTAGATTAGATTAGACTAGATTAGACTAGACTAGACTAGACTAGATGAACCTTTAATGACCTGGTGGTGGAATACGAGTCCTTGCAGCAGCAGAAGAAGAAACCAGGATAACAACAGGATGAGAACACAGGAACGTCTTAATACATGAAACAATACAAATATATTTATGATATATATAATAACTACTAATTATACTACTACTACTATACTACTACTACTATTATACTACTACTACTATTATACTACTACTAGTTATTATATTTAATAATTACTACAATAATAATAATAATTGCAGCACACATGCAGGTCAGGCTAGCAGCAGTACAGTGTTGTTGCCAGAGATCCTCCAGACTCACCTGGCTCAGAAAATGTCTGGAATGTGAGACTGAAGGAAACGTGGAGGCGAAGTGGCGTCTCGGCGTACGTGATCTTTAGCGCCCGACCGCTCGGCCCTCGCAGGATGCCGAGGATGGCAGGAAATGCCTGTTGACAGCAGCCAGATAAAAACACTCCTGCTGCCGTTTCCTCTTCCTGTTTCAACCCCTCGTCCACGCCAACACCGGGATCACTCTCAATCCGTGATCTGTTAGGGTCGCCAGGCTTCCCATTGGTCCTGGGATTCCTTGAGGGGTGTATTCCAGACAGGGAAAGTCAGGGAATTTGATAAATTCACTGGGGAAGTCAGGGAATATCAGGGAACTTTACAGATGGGTTTCACACGTTCGTTGCATTTCCTGGTTTTCAGTCCAACTGGAGTGGAAAACAACATGAACAAACCAGGAAGGAAGAACAGGTTGAGGTCATGGAGGTCATGGAATTTTACATCAGGGCCACAGTGGGAACCCTGTGTGTTAGGAATATATGGACACCAGAAAACCTTTCTCTCTTTCTGTCTGTCTCTCTATCTGTCTCTCTTTCTGTCTGTCTCTCTATCTGTCTCTCTCTCCAGATGATGTCTTCTCTGAGGTTCATGACCCGGCGTGGATGGCCAGACTCTCCCTCCCCCTCACCGCCGATTACCATGACAACGTTTTTATCCCCAATGGGCCTCCGTCCCCTGATGCCGAGCTCCGCCCACAAGATGCCCAAGACTCCACCTCCTTCTCCACCTTCGGTAAAATCAAATCTAATCCATGTTTTAAAGATGCTCAGAAATCTTCTTAAGTAACTAATTTAAAATGTTACTGGATTACTTTCAAAATACAGAAATTGGTCCAAATAAACCTGAAGAAGAAATCTGCACCCAAAGACCTGATATGTCACTACTAACATTCACAACAATAAACTGAGAACAGACTCCGGTCTGTTTTTAGTTCTTAGAAATAGAAGCAGAGTGAGACCTCTTCTCCTTCTTTCTCCTCTCAGGTAAAACGCCGGGGAGGGACGGTCCACTGGGTGGCGCTCTGCTGTCCGAGGTCAGTACACTGTTTGAGATGCTGATGACGCAGAAGGCCGACGCCCAGCCCGGACCGTACCCCGAGGTGCTGTACCGTCTCTCGGCGGCCTACCGTCGCTCGCTGGGCCTGGACGGTGCCACGCCCACCGGAGCCAACGCACCAAGGAACTCTGGGAACGCTGAGAAGAGGTCTGCCCTGCTTCAGCCTTCTGGACTGTATCAGTAGATGTCAGGGAACATTGGAAAAGACTGAGTCCTTATTGAGTCGACTACAGACTGTGGCTCAGATCAGTTACAGAACTGGGTTCATAGGATTCAGACGGTGATGAGATTTCCGAGGCATTAAGCAATAAAACCAAAATACTTTGAGCAATTTAAATGACTGCAACTGTAAATAACACCACGGCAAATCTGTCTGTGGAGCCAAAACATAAATGTACAATGTCAAACATGTCAGTTTCAACACAACAAAACAGGAAGAGGGCGCTGTTCTTCCAGCGCTAACGGAGCTAAAGATAAAGAGTTTCTGGAGACGGCAGATGGAGGAAGGAGAGAAAGGAAGATGGAGAAATCACTACAACATGTTGATCCTCTTCAGGAAAGACAAAGACGCCAGGGAGGGGGAGGGGGGACAGGAAGCAACGGGGCTGATGGGAAATGTAGTCTTAATGTGGAGAAACACTAGCACTAACAATACCACTGGTCAGATAGAGGCTACCAGTCATCTCCACCATGGTCTCATTGGTTTGTGGTATATACACCATGGTAGGACTAGTACTATGATGATGATATACTGATGGTAACATAACAGAGCACCTGTACGAGTTTACCTGACAGGTGAAATGTGCATGGCTGGTTTTCTGTGGTCCTGCTGGAGGTCAGAGCAGAGAGGAGGAGTTAACCTGGTTTCATTCAGTGCATTCTCTAACAGTGTCATAATAACTCCTCATAACCAGGAAGTGGGTTGTTCCTGTTTGGACTGCTCTGGAGGAAACGTC
>JAXDDX010000053.1:940000-970000 GCA_034670405.1 Hoplostethus atlanticus | reverse complement strand
TTCTGCAGCCAGGAAACAGACGATGAGCAGCTAGTCCAGTAACACATGTGTTTCACAGGTTTCAGGCGTCATCATGATAAACGTGTCACATTTATTTTTTGTCTTTTCACTAGAAATTGTTTTCAACCTTCTGGTTACTCATCCAGATGAACTGTGTTACTAACAGCAGTCCATTTGAATCAGGCACCATTTTTGACTTGCTATCAGAATTTCAGTATTGTCGGGGTTCATACAACTACAGCTACAGTTGACCTGAAGGATACCTAGTTACTTAGTCCTCTTTGTCCTAATGGGACATGAAAGACCTGAAGGACAAAGTAATTATAAAAATACATTGTGGTTTAATTAAAATGGTCTTTTAGTTTTTGGCTTCATCGTTTTAGCCTTCGGGAAGGCTGGTCTGGGGTCTGGTCAGGGAACGAGGAAGAGGTAGAACCCTCAACCTTTATTTGGGTGTTTTCTTGTTCATCTGTTAAATAAATATGCACAGAAGAAAATATCAACTATGCACTTTGGCACCTTTGGCTTAAACGGTTTAATGAGTTGTTTGCCATGTCGGCGGGTTTTCCTCGGCCTGGTCTCCGGTTGCTCCACAGCTCAGGGCAGCGAGACATTAAAGCGACGGTTGTAATCACATCGGAGGGAACCATGGCAACATGCTCAGCAGCAGGCATGCAGGACAGCCCACTCTGCTTCCAGTGGGAGATGCAGACATGTTCGGCATAGCTGTAGTGTAATATAATACCAATAGAGGCTGGAGGTGCTCAACACACAAACCAAAACAGACTGACCTGCAGAACGCTGGGAAAATATGAACAATATGAAGAATATGAAGAATATGGAGCTCTGGGAACTCGACCTGGCTCTGCCTTATGCAGGAGGACCAGCAGGTTCTGCAGGCTGCATCAACTCAAATTTAACCTTTTTCATATCAGTAACAAAGAAATATAAAACCAATTTCATATTTGAAAAAAAGACTATCAGGATCTGGTCTGATGGTTTCTCAACAGAAGAACCACTCACAAAAACAAGACCTCTAAAATTAAAGGTGAAGACTTAAAGTGTGTATTTACCGATATTCAAGACCCTTTAGGCTTTGAGTTTAGATAATATAATGTTAGATATTTTAAGGCTGTTCCAGGACCTGCAGGCACAATGACCACGTTTCATGTTCATGTCCAGGCCTTCATCAGCGTCTAACCTGTAGCTCGATAAAGTAACTGTACTCGACTTCACAGAGCGAGAGTGTGATGGAGAGATCTTCAAGCAAAACATCTTGGATCATCTGAAGAGTTTCAGGTTCAGAGTCTGACGATCCAAACTGAGACTGAAACTGGTCCAGAGCTGCTTACTGGACAAGACTCACTAACCAACTCAACGCTGACTTCAGTCACGTCTCCAGGTCACCAGGTTACTGTAACACGACCCCTAGTCCCTTCACCAGGTTACTGCAACACGACCCCTAGTCCCTTCACCAGGTTACTGCAACACGACCCCTAGTCCCTTCACCAGGTTACTGTAACACGACCCCTAGTCCCTTCACCAGGTTACTGCAACACGACCCCTAGTCCCTTCACCAGGTTACTGCAACACGACCCCTAGTCCCTTCACCAGGTGGGTGGGAAACTGACACCAGAAGCTTCAAACCATCACTGGACCGTTTATCATTTCATGTCATTTTGCATAAAATTGGTGTTTTGGATGCAAACAGTCTTTCTGCTAATTGATCCAAAAGTCTCTCTCTCTCTCTCTCTCTCTCTCTCTCTTTCTCTCTCTCTCTCTCTCGTCTCCCTCTCTCCATCTCTCTCTGTCTCATCTCTCTTATCTCTCTCTCTCTCATCTCTCTCTCTGTCTCTCTCTGTCTCTCTGTCTCTCTGTCTCTCTCTCTCTCTCTCTCTCTGTCTTTCTCTCTCTCTCTCTCTCTCTGTCTCTCTGTCTCTCTCTCTCTGTCTCTCTGTCTCTCTCTCTCTTTCTCTCTCTCTCTCTCTCGTCTCCCTCTCTCCATCTCTCTCTGTCTCATCTCTCTTATCTCTCTCTCTCTCATCTCTCTCTCTGTCTCTCTCTGTCTCTCTCTCTCTCTGTCTCTCTCTCTCTCTCTCTCTCTCTCTCTCTCTCTCACTATAAAGCTCTCTCTCTATATATACAGTCATTTCTAAAATATCTGTACTGGCTGAAAGCGTCGTGTTCATGCTATTTGGATATTCTAAATATTATGACATTTCTTTGGCGGCATGATTTGATAATGACTATTTTTAAAATGCAGCAATGACTCAAATTCAGGAAGAAACAAATCCAACGTTGTGATGCTGCATGAAGCCTTTATTTTATACAGATAAATTCTGATTATGATGAAAATCCCTTGAACCCTTTTCAGCTCGACTTTCCCTTCCAGTCTTCATGCTGCTGAACCCGGCGCCTCCAAACAGCTTCTGCAGGAAGAGGAATTCCCTCTGCAGTGAGCTGTAGCTCTGCAGATCGATCTGGAAAGCACACCTGCTTCATTCAGCGGTGTCACTGCCCCCAATTCATCTACATAAAGACTGTCTGCCGGCCCGGCGAGGCTCAGCCGGCTCACTTAGAGATGCAGCGGAGCTCTCCAGCCTTTCTCTCCCCCGACTACCAGCTTGGAAAACACTCCTGAATAAATCTGACGCCAAGGTCTTCTCTCGTCACGTCTGACCTGCCTAATAAGGGAACCTCTCTGGTTAAATACGAACCAGGAAACGGCCAAATGAAACAAAAAGAGCAGGGATGGGAGTCGTCCTTCCTCCTGTCTGCGGTGCTGAGATGGTTGCTAATTGACGGGGCGTCTGCAGCCGGTGATGTTGATTGCCTGCAATAGTTGACAAGATGTGATATTTGAGATTTCACTTCCACAACACCTGCAGTGCTTGTTAGATGATTAGCTGATCTGACTCGCTAGCTGATCTTCTTCACCTCAACGTTCTCATCCTAAAATGATGATTTAAGATTTCAGCCAGTTTGGCTCCAGTAATTATAAGAAAACATCTTTTAAAATGAAGACACTTATTGTAGATCAGAGGTTCCCCTACTGTTGATGAGGTGGGGGGGGGGTCATCCTGCCTTAAGGACCAAACTAATGTAATTATCCTGGATTTCTGTTTCAGAGGCTTTTCACCCCGACAAGATTAAACCCCCCGAGGGAAACGGTGTGTAGGCGTCACGTACTGTCAGGCCTCGTGACAAAAGCTCTGTGATTTAATTTGAGATTGATAAAACTTCTTCAACCTCTTGCCGTTGTCAAACCAGCGTTTTGCTCATTTCTGGATTCCTGGTTGTCCATCTCGCGGTGAAATGAAAGCCGACTGTTTTAAAGTCTCTGCTCAGGATTGCAGCCGTCATTAACGAGATCCAGTTTTTCTGCAGGCTGGATTCCTATCGGCTGTCTCGACTCAGACCAGTGGACCAGATCTTCATAATCCAAACAGCAGAGGGATGGGACGGCGTGGCAGGAGCAGCGCTGCTGGTTCTGCACTTAATGTGGACTTCCAAAGACTTTCCAGAAATTTACATTTTACTCATTTAGCCGACTGTTACCCGGAACGACTTACAATGAGCGCAACAGTAGAATAAACTTCAATTCCAGCAAAGATTACAAGAAAAGTAAAGTACAGAGGTCAAGGGTCAGCGTATGACAATCCATAGATATTTAAAAGTCATTCTGAGGGACTTTGTGAGAGGTTTGGTTTTGGTGAGACCAGATCCCAGTAACAACACAGCCGTCACAACAGCTGTCAGGATAATCTGCCGTCTGTGTCTGAAGCTGCTTACAGTCGCATGATTACATACATTTAGCATATGACAAACACTACGCTTTCCCACAGCCGCTATCAAAATATACAGTCCATCTTGTTTCACAACAGCTATCTGAATGCTCAGTCGCCGGGTCCCCAGCCTGGGCCTCCTTTGAGGGCCGATTGGATGAAAACTGAATTGAGCCAGGTTCAGCCGAGTCTAGAGCAGCATAATTGGGGCTTTTTTAGCACTCCACAACAGAAGATGCTGGATAAATCCCTCCGGCTCTGAGCAACTTGGCAGAAACATAAAAGAAATAATTCAGAAGCTAATGCCCCGGATCCCTGCAACAACAAAACACAACAAGAGGCAGAACAACACCAACACCGGCAACACGAGAGAAACTAAGGCAATCCAGAGGGCTCAGACGGCTCTGTGTCTGTTGATATTGGAGTTAAGGTGTGGGGTAATAGACTCCATACTAATCACTACCACACAATGGAGAAAGACACGTTCACTCTGTGTATCCTGACAAAACCATCTGAGGCTGAGACGCCGCTGAATAAGCCACTGAAGGAGGATCGGTTCAGGTCTGAGTACACACCGGATCAGTCCTCGCTTAGCTGAGTATTCACATGCTTAGTTCTACAACTGGTTGATCTGCGTGTGGTTGAACTGAAGAGGAAGTAGTAATAAATAGTGGTCTGGTAGTCGTCGGTACTAACGGCTCGCAAATCTCCGATCCCCAAGCCGAGTATTGGACACTAGGGGGCAGCAGTGGCCCAGAAAACGTGTTGCTGTTTGTTCTAACATGTCTGAGTAAAATCCACTTGAAACAAATGAAATGCAGCAGCAATTACACATGGAGGCGACGCTTTCCAGCCGAGCTCTGATGAGGAAGCTAACCCTTGATTAAACCGCTGGTCTGGAAACTGTTTGTTCCAACATGTCTGGGTAAAATGCTCTCCAAATAAATGAGATCTGTTGTGAGGAGCTTGTTGTAATTTTCACCCAAACATCTGATTATGAATCTAACCCTAACGGTGTCTTTCTACTGGTCCCAGATCAGCAGCCCCACCCTGCTGTAGTGTCCTTGAGCAAGGCTGACCTCTGACCTCTGACCTCCCCGAAAAGACCATTTCCCTAAAGGGAGACATTATTATTATTATTATGATTGTTATTATTATTATTATTATTATTGTTGTTATTATATTATTATTAATATTAATATTAATATTATTGTTATTATTGTTATTATTGTTATTATTATTATTATTATTTGACCTGATTGGAGATCCGCTGCCTAACCCTAAACTTAAAGGGGCAAAAGTAATTAAATAAAGAAATCTTTATCGCCCTCTATCTGCGATCGAGGAATGCAACAATATCAACAGGTCTCTGGCCCGGCTTACGGTGGCCTGTAATGGACATAAACACTAAAGTCACATTCTCACTATAGCCAGTAAGCTAGCTACGTAGAGCAGAGCAGTAACACTGGTTTATTATGTGATTTCACCAGGCTGTCGTGGTTCTCTTAGCCAACTGAGCCACTCGGGTTTGGTTTGAGAACAAGGCTTGAACCTCCACTGGTTTCTTCAGAGCTCAGGAAGTGAGTCTTGAGAAAAGACCAGAAATCTCAGTTATTGCTATTGATAAACAACCATCAGCAGGGAAATGAAATGAAAACAACAATTAGTTTATCCATCCTTTAGACATTTCCTTCTCTTTACACATTTCCTTTTCTTTGCAGGGTAATAAAACGAACACCCACTAAGATGCAAAGTGGATTGAAAACCTCCGAGTCTCTGCTTTCGGATCACCGGGACATCGAGGACACGACCCCGGTTGCAGGACTCGACCAAGCCCCGGCGTCCGGGCCTCGGCGGCTGGTGTTGAAACACCTCCGGAGATCCTCACCAGACTGGCGATGCCGGGGTTTCACAAGCTTTAAAGGGCATGTCATCTGTATGGCTTTGAGGTGGGAAACCTCAGGGGGAGCTTGGTGGAAGCAGCAGCTCCAGCCTCAGGACCGGCCCGATCAGCTGCTCCTCATTCTGGGCACGCCTCCCTCCAGCTCTCTCAGCTCTCCTTATTCTCATTCTCTCTAAGCTTTGAGGACAAAGCTGGCATGTTCCTCGCCGGCGCTGATAAATTCCAAATGCTTGAGAGCTGTCTGTCAGAAATATGTGTGGCAAATGATGATAATTTGAGCTAAGCTGTCCTCACATCTCCTCCTTCCTGGTCCCGGTTTCCTAGAAGTCTCTCGGGGATTTGAAGAGACTTGAATTCTAATAAAGCCTGAAACATGGACATGGAGGACGTCGAGTCTTTCAGGACCACAGGGGGGTGTTTGTGTTCGGGAGGTGAGCGACTAGAGGCCCTGTGTGATGCTGTGTAGAGTGAGGCGTCACCAGGTCAGTGTTCTGTTCATGTGGATATCTACTATTAACTCCTCCTCGTTGGGACATGAGATATTTCAGTCTGTTGCCTTTGACCTCTGAGATGATTGTTGATCTGATGAAAATGTCGTTTCTCGCTCTTCCTCCTTCCCCTGCTGGGATCCTCCCCCTTCGTTTGTAACCAGGAGCCGTGGGTCCGGCGGCGGCGGCATGGCGGCGGCGTGGCAGTGTCATTGCGTTTGTGCGGCGATGATGAGTTTTGGTGGCATGGTGGTGATGAGGAATGGCAGCTGTGAGACGAACGCCGTCGACGGAGGTGGAATTCAATCCTCACTCGGTGTGCGCTCGCTGCCGCCTTGCCCTTCACACTGAAGGAGACACGTGCACACACATACACATACAGTATACACAAGCAGGTTTCTCACATACACATACACATGCATGCACACTCTCACTCCCAAGCACATATACTCATGCACACACACACACACACTGTTGGCTGGTCTCTATTTGAGTATGTCTGCTTTCATTCTAGTAAAGGAAATAGAAGCGGGAGGTCTGTGCCGGTCTGGACAAACTTCTACTTGTTCCTGTCCAGATCGAGACGGTCGAGTCTGTCGGAGGATTTCCTCAGTCCGAGGCCAGAGCTGTTTTTCATCCTTCTCATTATTTGCGGTTCTGTTCCTGTTTGCATCGCAGCATATTTGACAAGTGGAAATGTCCCTGCAACAATGAAACACTGAAGCTCTTTTCTCTCCCAACAAAACACAGAACAACGCCGCCGGAGTAAAAATATTCCTTCCTTCCAGCGTCAACAAGCCCGAGAGACTTCTGCCAGCGTTCGCAGGGTGTTCTGTAATGCACACATCAATAAATAATGCATTCAAATGTTTGTAAAAGCCGCAGTTAGTTCACAAAACACCGACACAGTGGGAGTCATTTGCAAATAAATGACTTCTCCGCAGTGGAGAGTTTCCCCAACGCTGCCAGGTGGTCCACAACAACATCCACCTCAGCAGCAGCACATCAACGAGGCTGGACGGGTTTCATATGTTGAGGGTCAAAAGGATTCAGAAAACGTTCGTCTTACCGTGACATCACCGGCCGGAGTGTGTTCTGGTAGCTGACACACTCTCAGTGAGCGAGCAGGTTCAGTGTCTTGCTCAAGGGAACGTCGGCTGCTGCAGAAATTAAACCCTTCAGTTGCACGACATCGCCTCAACCTTTTAGTTGATTGATTGATTATGAAACCATTTCATGAGACCAGTGAGCTCTGCAGTTAGAGGATCAAAACCAGGTGAGACCAGCTACTGGTTTATACCACTAGACCACACAGCGTTGAGTTGTCTGGTGCAGACAGATGTAATCATGTATTTCCTGCTGTGAGAGATGAAGCCTCGTTGAAAAGGCGTCGAGTGCTCGGTTTCTCTGCCCATGCAACCCTCGCTTCCTTTCCATGGCAGTTCTGTCTGTGAAACACAAGATGGCAGTAACGGCATGTTGCTGCGAGCCGAGTCCTCAACACAGTCCTCAACCCACATCCATCACAAGGAGCTATTAATTCACGCTGTGCAGCCTTTTGTCAAGAGAAGCTCGGCATCAGCAAAGAAACAAAAAAATCAAGCATGATAAAGAAAGGAAGCGAGGGAACAATAAGAGGGAGGAAGGAGATGGAAGGAGGTGAGGGGGAGGTGGGGGGGGGGGTCAGAAGAGGTGGAGAGGGATGCTGGCAGTAGAGATAGATAGAGATACAGAGGGGTTGGGGGGGCTGGGGTCCAGCGAACCACGTTCTACATAATCACACCTGCAACACCAAGGAGCTCCGAGCCGCTCGGCCTCCATCAGCCTCCATCAGCCTCCATCAGCCTCCATCAGCCTCCATCAGCCTCCATCTGAAGGGTCTGCAGCTGGACGAGGTGGAGACGGTTCACTCAAAGGATTTAACACAATGCTGGAGATAGAAACCCAACCCCAGAGAGAGAGAGACAGGCAGGGAGAGAAGGAGAGAGAGAGAGAGAGAGAGAGAGAGAGAGAGAGACAGGGAGAGAGAGAGAGACAGGCAGGGAGAGAGAGAGAGAGAGAGACAGGGAGAGAGAGAGAGAGACACAGAGAGAGAGAGAGAGAGAAAGAGAGAGAGAGAGACACAGAGAGAGAGAGAGAGAGAGAGAGAGAGAGAGAGAGTACTTGGTCAGTCTGATCTGGTGTCCAGGACGAGATGATCATCAGTTTATCTGTCTTGTCGATGGTAGACGTCGAGAGACGAAGAACGAAGAGGAGGATGAGGAGGAGGGGGGAGGAGGAGGAGGAAGAGGAGGAGGAGGAGGAGGAGGAGGAAGAGGAGGAGGAGGAGGAGGAGGAGGAGGAGGCGTTCAGGAGTCAAACACCTTCAATACGGTTCAAACTGTTTCTGTTCCAGTTTCATGTACAGAAATCTGAACGAGCTGCAGATCAGAGAGACACTAAATGACTGTCATTAAAATCAGTGAGGCTGCTGATGGGGGGGGGGGGGCGGGTTGGGGGGGGTGAAGGAGGCGGGAGGAGGGGGGGGGGGGGAAGGGGGGCGTGTCTATGGAGGAGGAATGGATGGAGGTTTCTCTCCTCACTGCTCTGTTGACATAAAGGAGAAAATGATGATTTACTAGGTGGCTTTTATTCATCGGGTGTCCCAGATGAGTAAAGATCAAATTACGGAGTTATGAGTTTCTCTGTCTGACGGTTTTATGAGACGCTCAGCTGATGGATGTTTACAGACAGGAACAAACCAAGAGCTGGAATCATATTCTAATGCTGCTCGACAGAGGGGCTGATGGGAGGAGAGCCTCCCGCCGGGTCAGGGTCTGGAGGTCTGGAGGTCTGGAGGTCTGGAGGTCAGCCGGACCAAGCCTCGGTCTGATCTGGACCGGGACTCGAACCAACATCCACTTGGTGGCAGCCAAGTACAACGTTTGGGAGCAACAGAGAAAACTGCCTTTGTCATAAAACCTGATAAAAAACAAGAGGGGGAGGAAGAGGGGGAGGAAGAGGGGAGGAAGAGGGGAGGAAGAGGGAAGGAAGAGGAGGAGGAAGAGGGGGAGGAAGAGGGAAGGAAGAGGGAAAGAAGAGGGGAGGAAGAGGGAAGGAAGAGGGGGAGGAAGAGGGAAGGAAGAGGGAAAGAAGAGGGGAGGAAGAGGGGAGGAAGAGGGGGAGGAAGAGGGAAGGAAGAGGGGGAGGAAGAGGGAAGGAAGAGGGAAAGAAGAGGGGAGGAAGGGGGGAGGAAGAGGGGGAGGAAGAGGGAAGGAAGAGGGAAAGAAGAGGGGAGGAAGAGGGGGAGGAAGAGGGAAGGAAGAGGGAAAGAAGAGGGGAGGAAGAGGGTGAGGAAGATGGGGAGGAAGAGGGGGATGAAGAGGGAAAGAAGAGGGGAGGAAGAGGGTGAGGAAGATGGGGAGGAAGAGGGGGATGAAGAGGGAAAGAAGAGGGGAGGAAGAGGGGGAGGAAGAGGAGAGCTGAGAGGCCATCCATAATGTATGTGATCAGTCAGACTCTCTCAGAGAAACAGGAAGATGCATATTTACAGAGGTTATGATAGTAATGATGACACAGATGGTGAAGGAAGCTCCTGCCTATCACTCAACACAGCAGCCTCAGCACCCCGACGCAGCCACGGCACCGGGCGGTAGCTCGCCTCCACACCGGCAGAACGCCGGCCCGTTGGAGGCCCGGCATCTGGGAGACGACGCTAATGTCCTTAAATACATCCTGGTTATTGTTCACCTCCCCCCCTCCTCCCCCTATCCTCCCCCCTCCCCCTCACCAGACCAACAATGCCTCCTGTGGTTGCCTCCAACGCCTCCCTCCCCCCCACGCCTCCCTCCCTCCCTGATGTGTAGCTCGACGTGTAGCTGATGTGTAGCTCGACGTGTAGCTGACGTGTAGCTGACGTGTAGCTGACGTGTAGCTGACGTGTAGCTGATGTGTAGCTCGACGTGTAGCTGACGTGTAGCTGACGTGTAGCTCGACGTGTAGCTGACGTGTAGCTGATGTGTAGCTCGACGTGTAGCTGACGTGTAGCTGACGTGTAGCTCGACGTGTAGCTCGATGTGTAGCTGATGTGTAGCTCGACGTGTAGCTCGACTGTGTAGCTCGACGTGTAGCTGATGTGTAGCTCGACGTGTAGCTGATGTGTAGCTGATGTGTAGCTGATGTGTAGCTCGACGTGTAGCTGATGTGTAGCTCGACGTGTAGCTGATGTGTAGCTGATGTGTAGCTGATGTGTAGCTCGACGTGTAGCTGATGTGTAGCTCGACGTGTAGCTGATGTGTAGCTGATGTGTAGCTGATGTGTAGCTCAACGTGTAGCTGATGTGTAGCTCGATGTGTAGCTGATGTGTAGCTCGACGTGTAGCTCGACGTGTAGCTCGAACGTGTAGCTGATGTGTAGGCTCGACTGTGTAGCTTGACGTGTAGCTTGACGTGTAGCTCGACGTGTAGCTCGATGTGTAGCTCGACGTGTAGCTGATGTGTAGCTGATGTGTAGGTGATGTGTAGCTCGACGTGTAGCTCGACGTGTAGCTGATGTGTAGCTCGATGTGTAGCTCGACGTGTAGCGACCACTCCGGTGTGAGGGAGGGGTTTCATCCCCTAGCGTTACCGTTAAGGTTTGGATCTGTACAGCAGTCCTGGTTCTGGAGAGATCTAAACACAGAGGAACCCTAACACTGGACCTGTTTCATGGTTCTCCTGGTTCAGATCTCTCAGGATGTTGTTGTGTTTCATTCAAGACCATCACCAGTTTCAGAGGCAGACGGGAGGAGAGGCTGACAGACAGAAACTCAACGTGACAGCAGAGCATCGGTTTGATAATTAAAGTTTATTTTCAACATTTAGAAATGTTCCTTTTGTTCCAGAACTCAACCAGACTCTATTTTTAAATCCTCCCCTGAGTCATTTCCTGGCCAACACACTGAGCGTGTTACTCAACGTCTCGCCTGAGTAAAAGCAGCTAAACGTGGAAATCGAATCACATCCATGATGAATGTCAGGACGTCGAGTTGTGTCGACGCCTCCGTCCAGAATCAGAATCAGAATCAGAATCAGAATCAGAATCAGGTTAATGTGACTTGGTGTTCAGCAAGAGAAGAATAAAAAACAAGAATAACGTCAAGTCCTGTAGAAGGTCGAGAATAAGATAGAAAATAGAGAAATTCACATTAAAATATATGAAAAGATATTATAAGAAATAAGAAAATAACAATAGAATAAAAACAACATGTGATCCAGGGGGCGTGGCCTCCCGGCGGGCCAGCGTCCGACCCCCCCGCCTCCTCATTACCCACCTCAGATGAGAGAGCGAGCGAGAGAGCAAGGCTTTCTTTCTGTCTCTCTCTTTATCGTGCCACCCCTCCCTCCCTCCCTCACCCCTCCCTCCCTCACCCCTGATCCTCCAGTCACCTTAATTTGCGGCGGTGCGGCGGTGTCGACCCCGGCAGGGCGAGGAGGCGAGTTGAAAGGAGGGAGAGGAAGACCGATGGAGTGAACAGAGGGGTGGGCGGTTCAAAGCCCCAGAAGAAGAGGCTTTCGCCGTTTCTCTCTCGCTGGCTTCCCCGGTGAGGCGCCGGGGTCACGGTGACATATGCCCCCCTCTTTTCCAGGCCATCGGTGAATTGCCTGGGCTGGCGCTATAGGCGGCGAGGGAAAGAGCACCGGACTCACTGATGTCTTGCTTCATTTGCTCTCCTGCTGCAATCTCGCTGCCCAGCTGCCTGCAGCTCCGGGAGTATACAGCGAGTATCAGAAGGAGTTTCTGACCCGTTTGTGTTCACAGATGTCTGAGCACACCGCAGCATCAACGCCGTGTCAAACCCAGGCTGACCTACGGCGCCGCTTCTGCTGCCAAAAAGCCGACGCCATTTGTATTCAAGGCCGATCTGCTGCAGCGTGATGAATTAATAGGAAAAAAAAGGGAATTTTTGAGCTTTGAGGATCTGGACTTCTGATTTTGATTTTCTCTCTTTCATCCAAAATCAGTGAATCATAAGAATACTAAGCAGCCGTGAGCCCAGTGTGCTAACGTACCAGCATGATGATTAACAACAGCTCTGCCGATTGGCCGTAAGAGGGCAGGAACGTTTCCAAACCGTCCACTGTTTTTAAATCTGTCGGTGTCCTGATGAGGCAGGACTCTCACCGGCCCGGCCTGCCGGTCGGTCCGGGCCAGCGCGGCGTGGCGAAGGCTGCCTGCTGTTTGTTTCCCTTATAACTCCAGTTTGAGGATTACCACGCTGACAGACAGCTCTGTTTTTGGCTGCGGGACAATAGCCTGCGCTGCTAACACTACATCTCATCCTGCTAAGTCGTCTCCCGGTTTAGACGAATCAGAACAGGAAGCAGGAGAATGCACATGCATGTGTTCATTTGCATAGCTGGAAGACGTTCAGTCCTGGCGTCCTGCCAAAGACGAGATGGCTCTATCGACTCTAACGCCGCAATACATGGAGGAACCAGAGCCAGAAGAAGAAGAAGGAGAAGAAGAAGAAGAAGAAGATTCATTTATTGCATTACGGGTGCACTAACACACACAACACACACACATGCAGGGAGGGTGTCCAATGAACTTGTCTTCTATATTTCCCATCCTTGCCGTCCTTCCTCCAGGGGCAGTCAGGAGCAGCGAGCAGCCCCGACCGATTCCAGATGTACATCCTCGTCGTGGTCAGGGACAGGAGAACGTTTTTCTGCATGTTGTTAGATGGGTTCTTTATAGGAGGAGACCTGTGGGAGCACGGGGAGAACATACAAACTCAACACAGTTAGGGAGGGCAGTGTAGTGTGATAACATAATAACAGTAGAACAGTCTCCGTCCTCCTGCCTCATACCAGTACACACTGATGTACATGTCAGAGATGAGGTCCTTCAACAGTCCGGTCAATCTGTCCATCCTCCTGAGCTCTAGTCAAGACCAATTTCATCAAGTCCAAGTCAATTCCAAGAGTCTGTCCAGTCGAGTTCAGGTCAAGACCACGACCAGAACAGCGTTGTATTCCAATAAACAGTCTTCATGTCTAGCAGTAGTTTCTAGATGTCTCTCCAGGAGCTCTGGAGTAAACCCCTCCACACTCCATCACTTTACAGGCTCTTACCCCAACAGGATGTTACACCTGTTACGTGGTAAAATCCCTTAAATTCTTTGTAATGCCGGCGAGGAAACAAGCCTGGACCAGGAGGAGGAACACAACTCCATCTCAGAAGTATTCATGAAATGACCTCTGAACTCTGAGCTCTGAACTCACCTGAGAAAAGGTCAGCAGGTTGGGTTGAGATAACTTTGGTTAAAGGGTTGAACAGGGTTTAGGGTCCGGTCTACCAGTCAGGTTCTGGTTCTGGTCATGGTTGAAATGAAAAATGAGTTGGGAATTGAACCCTGGTCGTCTGCACCCATCCGCCCCCCTGACCTTCACACCGTCAAACTACTTCCTGTTTGTAGTCGTGTCTCCTTCCCCTGATCCTCTCCTGGTGGGGAAACTGGTTTACGCCACTTTTTGAGACATTTCACGAAACTTTTACGGGCTGGAAAAAGGAGAGCGAGACCGAGGCGAGCCGAAGCCTCCAGGAAAGTCACAGCGCTCCATCCGTCTGTTGTGTGGAGGGGAATCCACCCGGCAGGATGCTGAGTGACAGGGTTCAGCTGCTTTGTACCGAGTGTGAGTTCAGCTGTCAGTCGGCTGCTTGATAACACCAAATACCCCGGTCTATTGTTATCTCCCCTTTAATTCTTCCCTGCGTGTCCAGAAGCCATTCAACGCCATGCCGTAATCCGGACTTCTTATTTTCTCTCCGGTGCGAGCCCTGTGTTTGATTCGCTCCCCCGCCTCGACCGGGGGGTCAAAAGCATCTCCAGCTCCAGAAGACGGATGAAAGCTTTACTCTCCTCGTCTGGTTTCAGATAAGCCTGTCGTCTCCTGCCTATTGAAAAGTGACAGTGGTCCTGTTGCTATTATTCTCATCACTGTCTGAGAAGATTAAAGCTGCAATATATATATATATATATACTGTATATATTCTTAAAAATGTGAAAAAATGGAAAATAACATCATATATCTTAAGTTCTGAATGAATTACGTTCCCCATGAGAGAAGTCCCAGAGACTGTTTGATGTGTTGCTGGATCTCCACACTCTGAAAATACAAGCACAGCTTTTATGGGTTCTCGTGGGAGAACCTCTACGCCTGATACAGAACCGTTTGCAGGTCCTGCTTTGAACCCTTCATGCACAATAAGAGAGAAATTAAAAATTAAAACCTTTGACTGTCATGTGGTGGAGGCTTTTATCCAAAACTGCTCACAGTCACATGAATGCAATAACATTTTATACATAACAGATAAGATGAAACTTTATTGATCCCTGTGGGGAAACGAAGTCGCAGCAGCAGCAAATAGGAACAGGAACCAGCAGGGAATGGAACATAAACACACAGCTAGGACCGAAAAATAAGCAATAAATAATAAAACAATAAAAGCAGTAAAATACAATATAAATAATTGTGGTTATGTGAACATATTCTGCTGACAACTTCAACACATTAGATAAACTATAAGGGAAGTTTGGGACCATAACAGATACATGGTCCATGTTGGTCCGCCTGCCAAGCCCAAAATTAAAAAACTTTTCATTTGACTTTTTAGATGTTTAGCTGCAGGCGGCGTCTCGCTGCAGACGGTTGATGTGAACACGTTTACCACCGTGTCAGCTTACTGCACCCTGCTTTAAACTGTTTACAGCATCGTGTTTATATATACTTATTATATTATTATTATACTTATTATAGTATTATTATATTATTATTATTATTATACTTATTATACTTATTATATTATTATTATATTATTATTATACTTACATTTTATACACACATATATAGAAAATATGTGTATGCAGACCAATATTTATATCTATATAGATTTGTATTCTTATATATTTCATTCTTATATGAATATTATTTTGAATTATTAATAATTATTAATATATTTATATACTTTCATATCTATTTACTGCTGTTTTATTTATGTATTTCCTCTATGAGTGAGCAGTTTTCCTCATTTATATTTATACCTATATATTTATATCATAGCAATATGTTAATAATATAGCAAATATTTATATATACACATATATATCTATCTATATATATATATATCTTATATTTATGTATACTGCACATATTTCATATGTATGAATCCATATTGAGAGAATCCATACACTCTTACCTGGTTGCTTTGCTATTTTATTGTTTTATTGTGTTTTATTGCTTTGATTGTTTTTATTGTTTCATAATTTTTTACTATTCTTATTGTTTCTACTGTTTTTCTATTTTGCTTCTATCCTTTTTAGTTTTTCCCTGCTGAATCCTACTGTTGCTGCTGCAGCGACCGAACTCCCCACAGGGATCAATACAGTTTGATCTTGTCTTTCTATCAGCTGACCTGCCGCCACGTCTCGTTGGACAGAGAATAGAAACTGGACCGTTCCTTCTCTGACGTCCAGATCCAGAGTCAGTTTCCTCGCTCCTCCATCCGACATCATTTTCTGGTCGTTTTCTGGGTTTTTCTACCACTTCAATATTAATGAACTGATCAAACAGCAGGTTCTCTGGTGGTTAGTTAGTATCTGAGAATACATGATCACACATCACAATCATTTTGAATCACTAAGAAAAAAGAGAAGAGCAGGAGGTCAAACGAACACCTGAATCTTTCATGAAAAGAATCAGAACTGAACTTTTATAAAACGAAATCAACTACCACACCTTTTACCTGGGAGCTGATCTGGAGTCTGTTGTTACTGTGACATTCACGTTTCTGAGGCTCTTCTATCGCTTACAACCTGTTTGGGTTTTGCACAGTAAGAAACAGGTTGTAAGCGATGATAGTGATGGTTTTCCTCCCACTACAGGACTTGCTGTCTGTCTGTCTGTCTGTCTGTCTGTCTGTACGGCAGACGGCGTTTCCATCCCTCCTCTGTCTGTGTTTTGTTATGCAGTCTTCAGAGGTGGAGGAGGAAGCTCGTCGCCGGAGAGTGTTTGTGTGTGAGAAAGGTGAGATCTCCCGCTATGAATATCTCACGGTTGCTAACAGTTTGTACGCCTGCTGGCGCGCCGTCAACAAATGTAGTGATCTCTGAAAGCATCCGCTGAGTGCATGAAACAGGACCAGCTGCTCTTTCCACCAAGCAGAGCGATCAGGTGAATCCAGGTGAACGCTGTGATCCCTCACTGATTTCACCCTCTAAATCCACTTCAGGCATGAAGGAGACGAGGCAGGTGAGAGGAAGAGTTTTAATCCTGCAGACAGCTGACACTTGGATTGTGGAGAAGGGTTCAAACTCAATTCTGGAAAAAGTAGAGCTAAAACCTGAAAAATACAGTATCTGGTAGAGTTGGTTTGATTTGATTGATTGTATTTTATTACTGAATAATATCAGACAAGCTCAACAAATTGAGTATCAGGATTTGGGGTTTATGAAGGTCGATACTGATAGATGTTGTTGTATTGGAGCTGCTGAAAGCTGATATTGTGTTGATGATCAATATTAAATGTGACCATTTTAAAGACGCTGATTGAAACATTAGAAACAACTTACAATTTTATTTTCAGCAATAATATTACAGTTTTAATGAAAAAATTAATTGGCATTTTAGTGCCATTTGTGAAAGAAAGAAGATAATTACACTCTGAAAATATGTCAGCTGCTTTGTTAACGGGTCGGAGCCGTGCTCTGCCCCAGGGGTTGATGGGAAGGCGAGGGATCTGTCACTGTGACCTGCTGCTTCCTTATTAAAGCCCCCCACGGAGCTCACAGACAATATGAACCTCTTCTAACAAGCCTCACCCGTAGATAATTGGTTTACAAAGCAAAGTAGGACTGACAGCTGATTTCTTCCAATCAGCTGATAGACCCGCCCTGGCTCTCCTGAGCCTCGTTTTTACTGGACTGTGATTGGTGGAAATAATCAGACGTCACTTTACTGTTACTGATGTCTTCATCACACAGGACGCACAAGCAAGGTTGATTTGGAAGGCAAGAAGGGGCGTGACATAAAGTACTATTATTACTCTTAAAATGAGTTAAGAGTAATATATTACTTTTGTTACTTTGGGAAACTAAAACCAGTGGGGGGGGGGGGGGGGGCGTAGGTCGGATGAAAACAATTAATTGAATAAATAAAATGTGAAGAGGATGATCGACATGTTGGAACCAGCCGCCGACAGACAGGAAGGCGAGGGAAGATGGCGTCTCCCTGAGAGGGAAGCGTCTGCAGAAGTTTTGAAGTGGTTTTTCCACCTGGGTTGCTTCACCGATCTCCCCGAGGAGCAGAGCTTCAGCTCCTTCTGCCAATGCACATCGCCTCCCCCGTCGCTCACATGTGGACGGCGGTTCACAAAGCTACTGACGCCTCTCAATCTCTTCAATATTTCACTCACACTTTATTTATTTATCTATCTATCTCTTGAATTGGCACTCATAACTTGGGCTGATGGACGGATCTCTCCGGAGACCCTGGCATCAAACACAGAATCTCTGCTGAAAAGAAAAGTAAGGTGCACCCTTGATGAATCCAATAAAAGTTATTTGAAGATAAAAAACAAAAAAACATCTCTTTCCACAGTTTCTCTTCTCTAAATCTCATAGAAATTAAATGAATGTGATGAAAAAAATGACAAAACAATCAAATTCTGCAGCCTGAAAATGCTGCAGAGGAACACAAAGAAGTCTGATTGGAGCTCCGGCAGCACAGTGACCGACGCAGAACGACTTTTGTGCGGAGACGAACCTCAGGACTTGTTATCTCCACTTGTTGATAAGACGTCGGGCGGTCCAGAAAAACAGAAACAGAGTTCTCATTACGCAGAGAGCCCACGACAGTCGGCAGTAATCAAGGCAGCGCGCGGCGAGATAGCTAGCATATCGCACGTTTCATTTCCTCGTCTCCGGCTCCGTCCTCTGGATGTGGAGGAGTCGGTACCCGGACGGCCGAGGGCGGGGCTGACGGGCTGCGTTGTGCCTTTCGAGGACGCGATAGTTTTAGCTAACGAGAGGCCGAGAACGAACACACAGGCTCATTAAGTGGGTTACGGCACTGGGAAGTTGTTTCAGAATCACCCAAGGACATTTTCCCACTGCTTTCCCTTTGTGGGGAAGCTCCACCACAAGAACAATCAGATTCCATCTAATGAGCTGCCCGTTTTCACTGTAACATAAAACGCCGCAAATGGCTATAAATCCAATATAGTTCAAATTGGTTGATGTGCAAATGGATTGTTTGTCTGCGATGTTTGTTGAGGTTCACAGGAAAAAGAAAGCATGTCCTGTCTGGCTGCCAAACAAAAGAGCAGCCATGGCCGACGTAATGATCCAGGACAGCAGGGCAGGCCGGGCGCTGCCACGGCGGCGCGACTTGGCTCAGACTCAGTAAATGTACATTTAACTGATTTCTCTTGTGAGACTCATTTGGTGATTTATGATAACACAGTTCCTTTGAGCCACATAGTCATGGTGCTTTTTATCTTATTGTCTTTGGGCAAAGTTTTATCTCCACTATATTCCTGTTTCCTTTGTGAAGAATAACATTAGACGAGGAAGTTTCTGGCCTAATTAAAACTTTCTTTTGCTGTACTTTCTACTACAGGTAGAGAGATGTGGTGGTGTGTGGAGTTTAAAGCCTTCACAATAAAACTGTGGAGTTTGACAAAGGCAGAGCTTTCTAGAATAAGGCCTTTGGATTAAAACCATCACACCTGAGTTGAGAAGCAGAGCCTCAGTTTTAACACCGCTTTAATGCTTTCTGTTTAATCTGGGTGGCACCAGCCTCTCACCTTCATCTGTCTCCTGTGAAGTCTCTCTTTAAAATATTCAAAACCCAACCAAGGAAGGCATACATCTCTGTGGTTAAATTTAAACCGGAGAGTCTCAGCAAGATGTCAGCCAACCTGAAGTGAAATAAAGCATGGCTTGGGAAACCGATGCTTTGAGGCTCATATCCATAGCATTGAATTACATGTTTCTATGGTAAGAGATTCAAGTCGTCTGACTGGTCGGGATGAAAAGTGTCACTTATTTGCAGAGCTGGTTTGAATGTGTGTGTTTTGCGGGGATGCTGAACGTAACAGCTAAGTCAACTTCAGGAGAGCAGTCACACCGACTCAACGCTGCCAATAAAGCAAACATTAGCAATGCAGATGGTTTTAAGTCTTCTGGATCTGCATGCTGGCATCGCAGCTCGCCCTCGCTCGCTTCCCTCTCATGAATAATACAATCTGAATTGAATTATTAATGCAGATTTTTGCACACAATCTTCAGGGGCCATTATCCAGATCCAGGATAGATTTCATTTAATTTTGACAGATTAGACGGATACAGATATCTGCCTCTATTCAAAAGGCACATAAATGGACGGGCGGAGGTGATTAGAAAAGATAATCTTGCCCGGCGATGCTTTGATTGGCGATGGAGCGAAAGGTTGTAATACGACGCTTTTCCATATGAATGAGGCTGTGAGGTTTGTTTTCTTTGGAGGTGGACTGGACCATGGGAGAAATGTCAGCTCTCCTGATGGATGATCTCTGGGGGGCATCGAACAGGCCAAGCCTGCCGCTTCAGGAATGAGGCGGCAGGGATCGGCTGGCTGCATGAGCCCCCATCATCTATTTGTGAAAGGTCGAGATCCAGACAACGCGGTCGCATGAGCACTCAAATATCCACTTATCTTCTAAAAGCCCACAAACTAGGTAATCCTCTTATTTGACACCTATACCAGACACTCATTACTTCCACCACTTCCACAGCGATGAGTTTGTGGTGCGCGAATGGAATTTCATGTCAAGACGAGTTTCCCCCCCTTTCGTACCAAATATGAATCTTTGTGGGGAAAGGCTTTCGGCGGCACGGCACGCCACCCACCTGGGCAATCTTTAAAACGCCAGCATCTCTTCATCCTCTCCAGATTATCTTGCCGCCCCGCTGAAGACGCTGAGCCCCTTCACTTGACACCGCCGTTAGTCTTTAAAGGTGACGGAGCAGAGCCTCCCCGAATCAGCCAACACCCTACAAGCCCAATTGTTGTGTGCACTTGTCTTATCTTCACTTGTCTCTGTCTGTCTGATCACAGCCTTTGTTAAACTCCCACGGCAAATCACAAAAAGGAAGCGACTCCCAAGAGAGTTGAGAGAGAGACAGAGGGAGAACAGAGACACAAAACAGAAAAGGCATCAATTAACATGTCAGAGGAAGCATGGGAGCAGTTCACTTCCAAAATACTCCAATATCCATCTCATTTGGTATCTAGAATATAGACAGCGCTGTGTCGAGGCGTCATTCTGTCAGCCTCTCTCTGATCTCTGGACCTCAACATCATCAACCTCAACCATCATGAAGCTTCTCCATCTGCTGCTCTCAACACCCGGTGTCAGGTAGAAACCCTCTGGAGACAGGAAGTGATGCGTTTTACGTTTCAACAGAAGAAGAACTGGGTAGTTAGCATGAGCAGCGATAGCCACCATGGCTGAACAGACAAAGAAAAGAGCGCCACCTACAGGAACTCAAACTCCATCAACAGGAAACCCAAGGAGAAAGACGTCACAGTACTGGACACACTGTTTGATTGACAGGTGAGGAACACCACAGTGAGGAACACCACAGTGAAGAACACCACAGTGAGGAACACCACAGTGAGGGACACCACAGTGAAGAACACCACAGTGAAGAACACCACAGTGAGGAACACTACAGTGAGGAACACCACAGTGAGAAACACTACAGTGAAGAACACTACAGTGAAGAACACCACAGTGAGGAACACTACAGTGAGGAACACCACAGTGAGGAACACCACAGTGAAGAACACTACAGTGAGGAACACCACAGTGAGGAACACCACAGTGAAGAACACCACAGTGAGGAACACCACAGTGAGGAACACTACAGTGAGGAACACCACAGTGAAGAACACCACAGTGAAGAACACCACAGTGAGGAACACTACAGTGAGGAACACCACAGTGAGGGACACCACAGTGAAGAACACCACAGTGAAGAACACCACAGTGAGGAACACTACAGTGAGGAACACCACAGTGAAGAACACCACAGTGAAGAACACCACAGTGAGGAACACTACAGTGAGGGACACCACAGTGAAGAACACCACAGTGAGGAACACCACAGTGAGGAACACCACAGTGAAGAACACCACAGTGAGGCTGGGAGACGAAGATGGAGACTGGATGAAAAACAAGGATCTTGTTTTGGTTTAATGTTGAGCTGTCAATCATTTAGTCATCCAAAGTCACCATCCTCCACCATCCTCCCCATCCTCCACCATCCTCCACCATCCTCCCCATCCTCCACCATCCTCCCCATCCTACACCATCCTCCACCATCCTCCCCATCCTCCACCATCCTCCCCTTCCTCCCCATCCTCCACCATCCTCCCCTTCCTCCCCATCCTCCACCACCCTCACCATCCTCCCCATCCTCCACCATCCTCCACCATCCTCCCCTTCCTCCCCATCCTCCACCATCCTCCACCATCCTCCCCATCCTCCACCATCCTCCCCATCCTACACCATCCTCCACCATCCTCCCCTTCCTCCCCATCCTCCACCATCCTCCACCATCCTCCCCTTCCTCCCCATCCTCCACCACCCTCACCATCCTCCACCATCCTCCCCTTCCTCCCCATCCTCCACCATCCTCCACCATCCTCCCCATCCTCCACCATCCTCCCCATCCTCCACCATCCTCCCCATCCTCCCCATCCTCCCCATCCTACACCATCCTCCACCATCCTCCCCCATCCTCCCCTTCCTCCACTATCCTCCACCATCCTCCCCTTCCTCCCCATCCTCCACCACCCTCACCATCCTCCACCATCCTCCACCATCCTCCCCTTCCTCCCCATCCTCCACCATCCTCCACCATCCTCCCCTTCCTCCCCATCCTACACCATCCTCCACCATCCTCCCCATCCTCCACCATCCTCCCCTTCCTCCACCACCCTCACCATCCTCCCCATCCTCCACCATCCTCCACCATCCTCCCCTTCCTCCCCATCCTCCACCATCCTCCACCATCCTCCCCATCCTCCACCATCCTCCACCATCCTCCCCTTCCTCCCCATCCTACACCATCCTCCACCATCCTCCCCATCCTCCACCATCCTCCCCTTCCTCCCCATCCTACACCATCCTCCACCATCCTCCCCATCCTCCACCATCCTCCCCTTCCTCCCCATCCTCCACCATCCTCCACTATCCTCACCATCCTCCTCCATCTGCTGCTAAACTGCCATGAAGTTTAGGAATTATGGCAAAATGTGAAGTTGCAGCACGTGAAGCAGATCTGGTGATCTGATGATCTGGTGATCGTTAAAACGCCATTAGCGATGCTGTTAGCGACGCTGTTAGCGACGCCATGCGTTGCTGCTCAGGATGTAGAATGTTTCCTTGGATACGGAACCTCGCACTATGAATAATAAACCCCAACACCGTGACACATTCCATCCATCAAGAATCGACTTCCTGGTCCCTGTCAAACTGAACCCTGATCAGTTTGGTTTTCCTTCCTGTAACTCCTCAGCTTCCTGTCCTCCTCTTCTCTCTCCGGTAAATCCTTCGTCTTCTGCTCGGTGTGACGGGTTTATTTTGGTGTGCAGATCAAACCGCCGTCATGTCGCTGACGGACGTCAGACACTCGCTGGTGATTTGTGGCTTGAAGCTGTCGGCTTTAGGATGGTCAGTTGTGTATTGGTGACTGTGTGTGTGTGTGAGGATACTAGGTATATGGAGGTGTATTTGTGTGTTAGTTTGTGTGTACATGGTTGTGTGTATTTGAACACACTCACATACGTGTGTAGGTGTGTATTACTGTGTTTGTGTGTGCACATGCAAGTGTGTGCATGTGGGTATGTGTGTCTATTTGCCTGTATTAGACATTTGTACACACACATTTGTAGTTTCTGTGTGTGTGTGTGTGTGTGTGTGTGTGTGTCTCAGGGGTCTTAACACCTAAAGCAGATCTCAGTGCAGCAGGAAGATCCAAACCTGAAGGATCAGAGATTTGGATTAAAGGATTGTTTCCTGCATTCCCTTCGTCTTCGTCACATCATCATGTTTCCCTTTTTACCACCTCATGAGAAACGAGACACTTCTGCTTTTCTATTTGAATTGTTTTTAAAAGTAAATACTTTGAAACCAGTAAATTAACACTGTTATTAAATGAACACTAAAATCAAGTCTAACCTTGTGATAACTTGTGATCATTTGTGTTTCAAATTCTGATCAATTAACAAAAATATCACTCATCTGTATGTTACTTGATCTCATGGGCATACTGTTGTTACTGGGTTCTTCACAGCTCTGAACTGGATTTTTACATTTGGTTTACTGAGGATTAAATGTCTGGTTTGTATGGGGGTGTACTGACTGTGGATCAGTGGGGTATCTTGGTTTGGTAGTCCAGAGTCACCACTACACATACTGTAGTCTGCAGTAACTCCAATAGAGGATGTTATTGCCTCATAACAGTATTCTTTCTAACGAAATGAAAATTGGATGTTGACTTTCTGTCTGGATTAATGATGGCTGTTACACTAAGAGGAGCAAACATTTGGTGAACATTACGGAGATGTGCAGAGCTTGTAGCTGCATGTAGTGTAATTAAAATCCCATAATTGTGCGGTACACTTTAGAATAAACATGATAAACTTTGACAGTGAGGCAAGTACATTGATTACCACTGTTTGCAGTTTGGTTAATTGCATATTAGGCTATTTTGTATGGCTGTGTGTATATAGGAGTGCATCTGTGCACGTGTGAGTGTGTACTTGTGTGCACGTGTGAGTGTGTACGTGCATGTGAGTGTGTACTTGTGTGCACGTGTGAGTGTGTACGTGCATGTGAGTGTGTGCAAAGGAAGGAAAGGGAGATCCCTGCTGTACTGACTGTGCTATGCAGTACTGCTGCATTCACACCGTGTTGGTATGCGGCGGGCGGCTGTTTTCAGGAGGACGACGGTAAGCTCCGCCCACGCTGGTAGGAAGCGCTGCTTACCAAGTCCACCGTTCAAAACAATCTCCAGTGAAGATCAAGTCGTGGTTCATCAAGAGCTTTTTTCTTCTGACTGTGGAAAAACTTTCTGGTAGAAAAATTTTTTTGGAGTTGAAATATTGAAAATGCCTCGTAACCCAACGCAGCTGAACACAGTTTTACTGCATCAGCTGGGTGGTGGTGGTGGTGGAGCCCCTCGTTTTACTGCATCAGCTGGGTGGTGGTGGTGGAGCCCCTCGTTTTACTGCATCAGCTGGGTGGTGGTGGTGGTGGAGCCCCTCGTTTTACTGCATCAGCTGGGTGGTGGTGGTGGTGGAGCCCCTCGTTTTACTGCATCAGCTGGGTGGTGGTGGTGGTGGAGCCCCTCGTTTTACTGCATCAGCTGGGTGGTGGTGGTGGTGGAGCCCCTCGTTTTACTGCATCAGCTGGGTGGTGGTGGTGGTGGAGCTCCTCGTTTTACTGCATCAGCTGGGTGGTGGTGGTGGTGGAGCCCCTCGTTTTACTGCATCAGCTGGGTGGTGGTGGTGGAGTCCCTCGTTTTACTGCATCAGCTGGGTGGTGGTGGTGGTGGAGCCCCTCGTTTTACTGCATCAGCTGGGTGGTGGTGGTGGTGGAGCCCCTCGTTTTACTGCATCAGCTGGGTGGTGGTGGTGGTGGAGCCCCTCGTTTTACTGCATCAGCTGGGTGGTGGTGGTGGTGGAGCCCCTCGTTTTACTGCATCAGCTGGGTGGTGGTGGTGGTGGAGCCCCTCGTTGTGGCCGACTGACCAGCATGAAGTTTATTAAGCCACGATGTGAACACAGCATTAGTCTACTCATCTCCTCCTCAGGACCTTCTGCATCCCCCAGCTCCACCCCCAGTATTTCTCCACCCAGCACTCTGAACCTCACTAGTTCAGTTTAACGAGCTGAGCGGGAGATTCAGGGGATTTCAAGGGACGTCGGCTAAGCTTTTATTCTCATTAAGCATATGGGAGATGATTTCTTTTCTCCCAGCGCCGCACACAGTGAAGTGGAATTACACCCTGCTGCTTTTCTTTTGGGTGCTTTTGTAGATCTCGGCTTCTCCTGGACTGGGAGGCAGATTATTAATCAGATTCATAAATAAAAGATGGCGTGAGGCCCCTGGGCGCCGGGGCCACTGTTTCCTCCATCTGCAGAGATGACAGAGGAGAAAGTGGGGGGGGGGGGTGTCACATGGTAGGAACAGCAGAGAGGAATAACAACACAAACCCTGGTGGATTTATAAAGTCTGCTTACGGTTTACCTGAATATCATCCTAACATCTGACCTCATTAACATGCTCCGCCTCTCCGCCGCCAGCCGCCGAGGACCGCGAGGAGGCGAAGTACAGAATCAGTATGAGGTTAACGGCTCAGCGCCTGGGTCTAATTCACCGCGTGTTCAACCGAACCGTGTTGCTAACCCGTTACCTGAGGTCATAACAAATGTACCTTCGCCTCCAGAGCACAGCAGAGAAGAAGAGGCACTTCCTGTTGTAACCATCGTAATAATAACACCAATAAAACCAACTCATCACATCCACCGCTGATTCTCCTCCCAGTCGTATCTGTTTAGCTACAGGCGTGCCCTGAACAAATCCAGGATCCAAGGTCACCGCGACTTTGAGGACTCTGAACTCTGTTGGTCTAGATGAGCAGGTATTAGTGGGCCGAACAAGTCCTGCAGTAAGTGGCAATCTATGGAGATGAGAGGTGCTCTTTCCACCCCGGCGTGATAACCCCGGTGTTAATCCTCGCGGCCCGACCCGCCTCTGCCCTCCTATTAAACACTTTCATTAGAATTTAATCGCTGGCCAGTCAGAAGACAACCTGCACTTAGAAATCCTCTTGCTCAGTTGAACATGGATTTTAGTGACGCCACCAGTCCGCTGTAGACGCTGTGGTCCGTCCGTCCGTCCATCCTGCATCAGCAGCAGGTTAGTGGAGAGAAAACCCACCTAAACCAGTTCATCCAACTTTACATCACGGAAACGTTTACCACCTTTTATCCTGGCGTCACTAATTCACAGTATGAATCATAATAAATCAACCTGAAGTTATTACTTTTCTGAAAGTATAATAGATTTTTGTGTATCCTGGGTGTTTTCCTCATGATGTTCACCGACTACTACATGACTTGTTAGTCCTGTACATAGTGGTAGCCATGACAGATGTATTTAACCAGCACCATCCTGCATTATCACCGCTAACTAGTCCTCAGGATAACAAGGCTTGAGCCTCAGAGCAGCAACGATGGCTGTAAATGTACACTGACTATCTGATCATACTCTACTGATCGATCAGTATTGATGAAGTCTGTGCTGTCTACCTACGCTGGGCTGCAGCTCATCTCTCAATTGAACCATTTTCAAATCCATAACTAAGGTTATACAGTTTCCAGAACAGATTCATAGTTTGTCTTATATTAACAGACATTGAATCCAAGGACTCGATGCTTTTCAATGTCAAGGACTCAAACAACATGGGGATATTTGAACACAACCTCTGGAAGCCACGGCAGCACTATGCTTTACACGTTGTTTTCAGACTGGACATCACAGTAATTTTATTAGCCTTGACGTGCCATTCATTTTGTTCCACATAATCTAGTTAAGTGAGAAAATAAAGGTCAACTGTTTGATTTATGGTCTGAATGCAGCGCTGGCACGCCCAGCCCAACACAGCAGATCTCAGTTCAGCTGCTTGGACCTTAAAGCTGCAATATCAAACTTTTTTCACATTAAAATGACAAGAAATAAATGGATGTACTCTACATCATCAGTCTGTGTGTTCATGCCTAAACCCCCCCTTTTTGCTGAAATTGTCTTTTCAATTATGTTGGGCCTTTTTAGGACGAGGACCATTTGCTGTGGGCGTGTCCGGTGGGCGTGTCCCGTGGGCGTGGTCAGCGGTGAGCTGGGTTGTGGCCATAGAGATGGGAGAGCGAGTACTCATGACATATCCTGTTCCTCTCCACATGACGCCATATGAGTCAGATTATCTTCTTCTTAAAGTGTAGGGAGGATTGATCGTCCTCACAGTGTATATCGCCACCTACTGGCTCTAAAGGTGCACTGTTAGTGTGAAATCAAATCAAATTGAAATGATCGATATTATTATTATTATTATTGTGTTTTTAATGTCTCTCTTTGGAAGGTTATTCCTCAGTAGTCTATGTCTTAGTGGTCAGGTTCAGCTCTCCAGACTCAAATAAAAGAAATAAAACAATAAGAAGCAGTGAAGGACTGTGGGTAGAATATCAATGACGCTTCCTGAACCTGAATCTGAGGGCGTCCTTGTTGTGAGACCACATGGGGTTCGCTGTGGAGATCGAGGTTGCTCGCTCCACATGTTAAACCCTGGTTTATGTGACTGAGAATCAACTCTGAGACTTTCTGAGATCAATGTGAAGATGCTACCATGTGACGTATATAATGGTCATCAGCTCCTCCTATCTGGCTGCTGCCTCCAAGGCTTCAGCAGGAAAATGCAACAGGATGTGTGGGAAGAAGGATCATAAAACATGTTGAGTTTTCTTTGAGATCTTCGTCTGATCTCATGGTCTCATATCCAGGAGAGTTAAATGATCATCTGGAGATCTGTTGTTGTGATCAGATCAACATGAGCTGATCTGTGGTTGATTCTCCTGAGTTGAATTGGAGAAACAGGAGAAAAAGCCTTCAGTCTCATCTTGGTGTTAAAGAGCTCATTAGTGTCTAGGAGAACTAAAAGGTAGAAATATGTCTTCTTGGTTTTGCTTCCCTGTGGGTTCAGATTGGAGCTGTACAGTATTTTCCATTCCCTCTCATCTAGAGTCATCATTCAGTGTGCCTGTGGAGACCAGCCGATGGTTTTGACTGTCGTACTATCACACTGTAAATGTGTTACAGCTTTGATGTTTCACACTAAAGCTTTCCAAGGCAAAGCAAATGATAAGTGGCTATCAATGCCGGGGTGGACGGTTTCAATGGCCGACTGTTCATGAACTCAAGTGAGTGGATGCTGCTGAAGTGAAAATGTTCTTTTTGTGAATCTCTTGCTTTTTTCCTTGAGGAGTAATTTGTCTTTTCTCTTGTCCCTCCTCCAGAGGTCAGAGGTCAGGGTCTGGAGCTGCTAGGGATTCATTGTCTTGCTCAAGGACACTTCAACAGGGTGGGGGTTTGAACCCAGGTCCTCTAGATGCTGTCCTGAAGCTGTTAAATATCTCTCTTTGAGTTGCTGATGCGCTGCTGGAGTCGATCCAAACCCACAGGGAAGCAAAACCCAAGAAGAGATCTCTTATTTCTACCTCATATTTCTCCTGGACACTAATGAGCTCTTTTGAACACCGAGATGAGACTGAAGGCTTTTTCTCCTGGTTCTCTAATTCAACTTAGCAGAAACCACATGTCAGCTCATGTTAATCTACTCTGATCACAACAGATCTCCAAATGATCTGAAATACGTGTCGTCTAACTCTCCTGAATATGTCGCTCTTAAGAGATGAAGAAAATAAATATTGAATCCCAATGCTACTGAAACTCTCCAACCTTGAAGGCCTTCCAGACCCGTGGCAGCTCGGTTCCTACCAGGGAATCTCCAGTTTTCTGCAGATTCTGTCGTCCCACTTGAACATTTTTCAGCGGTAAATGATATTTTGTGTTGGATCCACCAGAACAGCAGATCTGTCTCCGGGGAGAACGGACCCATCCAGGACTTCTTGTATCAGAGACAAGTCATTTCCCTCGCCGCCTCGCCTCATTTCCTTGATCCCTCGTCTGTTAATGAGTCCTCTGTCTGTTTGCTCACGTTACTTCCGTCTGGCTGCAGCGGCGTGCTCGCGCTCCGCTTGACCGCCACTAATCTTAATGGAAATACAAACAGCGGATCGACGCCGCTTAACACCGACGCATGACATCGGTTCGTCAGAGCCGCGGCTCAGGTGCAGCGTACGCCGGATTCTTCACGCATGTACGGGCTTTCTGCAGCCATACGTGATGGAGTTACATGGATGTGGAGCGCTCGGTCCGGATGGACGCGTGGAGGATGTGGAATTAATGACTGGAGATAATTGTTCAAGGATGCTCACACACATCAAAACCACGGGGGTCGAACTAATGTCTGATGTTAAGATGCAGCATGGGAATTCATGTGTGGAAACAATCAAACACAAGATACCCCCCCCCAACACACACACACACACACACACACACACAGTGGACGGTGTTTTCTTTCAATAATAAATACACTGCAACTCAGTCTGACTTCAAACTGAGATTAGTGTTGTGGATGTGAAGATTCCTCCACCGTGATCGGACGACGTCAGGAATCCACGCAAAGTTTTTTACGTGTTTCGTCACATAGCCGATGTGTTTGATCAGAAGAACTTCCTCTGAAAATGCATCATGTCTCCACCCATCCTTCCTTACCTTCCACCGTCAAACTACTTCCTGTTTCTCGTGGCTCCTCCTCCTGATCCTTTCCTGGTGGGGAAACAGTTAGTTAGGTTAACTCTGACCTCTACCAGACTAACATCGTAGCGCCGTCGCCTCTGACCCTCCGCCGCTCACAGCTAAGTGACATCATCAAAGCAGAGGGGGCGTGGCTCTCTGGCGTTCTGTCAACCTGACATTCTCTCTTTCACCCTTTTTTTCCTGCGTTTGTTTAATTTCTTCTGTAAGCACATGAAGATTAATTGGGCTTCTCTTTCAACTTTCCTGGCACCTTCCCTCTGTCTCTCAGGAATGCCTCTCATCATCTTTTCATTAGCGCTACCTCTGCCCTTATACA
>JAXDDX010000053.1:917500-935000 GCA_034670405.1 Hoplostethus atlanticus | reverse complement strand
ATGCTGCAGGATGACTGATCACTGGAGCTTTGACTGAATTAACCAGGAGCCGATCTGATGAAACACAAAGATCAAATAAAATGAAAACCAAAAACATCTCTCCTCCTCTGGTTTAGTCCTGTGAGTGCTGATGTCAGTGTCACTATGTGGCTGAAGCACACACACAGAAAACACACACACACACACACACACACACACAGAGAGAAAACACACACACACACACGCACACAGAGAAAAAACACACACACACACACACACACACACAGAGAGAAAACACACACACACACACAGAAAACACACACACACACAGTGTGTGTGTGTGTGAGAGAGAGAGAAAGAAGAGAGACGAGCGTGTTTTTCATTCAAACCTTCTAATATATAAAAGTATAACTAATATCAATATTTAGTAATATTATATTTCATATTTCTCGTTGGACGGTGAAGACATTGAAGATTGAACTGAAGGTTTTTCTTCTCTTCCTCTTCGCCGAGTCTTTTCTTCCTCCGCCTCTTGGAGGGTCACATGATGACGAGTAGCTGAATCACAACATGACCAAGGTCTGCTGACTTTGTCACCAAGTTGAAAATGCACCTGCAAAAAAGACACAATGATGGCAATGTGCCTTTTTTGCGGGTGCATTTCCCAAATTAAGTCCTTTGTATTTCATAAGCAGCTCCTGCAGGTGTGAAGAAGAAATGGCACCAAAATTCAATGTAGGAACACAGAAGACCAAGGACGTGGCGCACAAGCTGATGGCGGCGGCAGCGGCGGCGGCGGCGGCGGCAGGCCTCGCTTCCTGCACAATATCTCACTTCTCTAAGCTGCTGGTTGACGGCAGAGAGGCGGCAGACTCGACAACAAACGCCACGCTGGGGTCTGATCCAGGAAGCGCAACATCCCGGTAATTCTTGTAAAACATTAAAACGGGGAAATTCAATAATGTAATTGCTGTAATGTTCAGGAACGACGGTAATTAGCGGCGTAGCGATCCCCCCCGCCGCTTTGATGAACTCAGGAACATGAAACGGTCGCCTGAGGAGCCTTGAGGTCCTGATCAGCTGATATGAGACAAAGTGATGCTTCCTTTGATCTCGCCGGGTATTTAACAGAGAGAAGCTGGCAGACTATCTCACAACCTCTCAACTTCAGGGTTTCACAGAATTACATCATGTTTTCTACCCAATAAAGCAGCTTTCTATTTGTGTCTTTAGATAAATACTGAATGGTCATCCAGCAGTTTAACCTCCCTGATAGCAGGAAGTTCCTCCTGAAGATGAGAAGCTCTTGCATCAGACTGAAGTTTCCTCGTCGTCAGGAAGTGTTGTGCAGGAAGTGGACGGAAACACAGGAAGTGGACGGAAACACAGGAAGTTGAAGGAAACACAGGAAGTGGAAGGAAACACAGGAAGTGGACGGAAACACAGGAAGACACAGGAAGTGGATGGAAACACAGGAAGTGGACAGAAACACAGGAAGACACAGGAAGTGGACGGAAACACAGGAAGTTGAAGGAAACACAGGAAGTGGAAGGAAACACAGGAAGTTGAAGGAAACACAGGAAGTGGAAGGAAACACAGGAAGTGGAGTTGAATTACGTGAGCGGCGATAAGAGCATGCCGCGGTGAAACGCTTCAGACGCGTGAATCCACATCCCAACCTCAACACTTTCCTTGATTAGCTCGTTCCTCAACACTGCAGCGCTAGCTAGGTGGGCTACGTACGTCAACACGCCGAACTATCCAAACCAGGATGAACGAACGGGACGATGAATCTGTCAGTCAGTCTGATTATGTTCATATTCCACATCTTGGAGTCCTGCAGAGAGAAGCTCGGCAGAAAGAGCAGATTTATACTGCAGAAAGTCGAGGAGGAAGGAGCTGAACTGCTGACTGTGGCACGTCTGCAGATTATTGATCTGCCTCCTCGCTACAGGAGCTGAACAGGGCTGCTGTGATGCTGCGATGGCTACTGCACTCCAACAGGACCGACTCACGGTGGAGAACACACACCTCGAACAACAACAGCAGCATTTACTTGAAGTCGCTCTGTGGATCATCATCAATAAATCATCATCACATTCATTTAGAGACATCAGTATAATCAGAGGAAAATTCAAAGTAAAAGTCCTGCCAGGATGTTTCAGCGCGTGTGGGTGGACCAGTGTGAATATGAAGTTAAAAATAATAAAACTGGGCTGGAGGTGGTTTGTGGTTCCACCTCCAGCAGCAGCTCCTCAGCTTCCTGCTGGTTACCGGTAGGAGAGGACTAGTTGACCCACGCTAACTGGCCTAACCAGGTAGTTTTTATATCCCAGATATCCAGTTCGTCTCTTTTTAATAAAGACCACCACACGGTCTCACCAACCCGTCACACCTGGTCGGACCTGAGGAAGCTCGCTGAGGATTGGGTCTCGGAGGACCGCCGCCCCGCCGACCTCCGCCTCACATCCTGTCCGCTCTGCGTTAGAGGACTTTTATTTTCTTCGGCCCGCTGCACTCTCTATCTGACAAAGGAGAAAACCTCCTCATCACACGCAGCCCAACATGAGCCGCGGGTCAAACGGTCACACAACAGTCTGGCCTCCCCTCAGCCCGGAGGAGGAGGCAGCTACTGAATCCTGAACGGGCGTGCGAGCAGCAGCTGGCTGGCGGGCCGGCTCTCTCTCTCTCTCTCCTGTGGTGGTGGCGGTGATAGTGGATGATCTGGAGGCAGAGTGTGTCTCACTGCAGTGTTGTTATTTTGGGGGAGGGGCGGCCGGCGGCTCATTGGCTTTCCCCTCGCTCCTCCGGGATCACTAACCTGATCTGATCTGGCTAAGCGAGGCCGCTCGCTGTCTGAATCTCCCTCCAGACGCTGAAACACATTACAATCCGCATCGAAATGTCGCAGTTTTGCATACAGCCGAGTGAGGGAACAGCGATACGATCAAATGCAGCTGAAATGAATATTACTTCAAGGAGCTGAGACTTATCGCGGCGCTCCCGCGTGCATCTGAATGACATGAGCTATGACATCAGATCCTATCGCAGACAGAAGTATGTTCGGTGCACGAGCAGCAGATGTGTTTACCACGGCAGAAGGCCAGACAACACGGAGGAGAGATCTGCTGCCTTCCTCTCTCCTCTCCCTCCTCGGCTTCCAGAGGAATACTCTGCAAAGCTTCCTCAGCTGCACCTTTATCTCTGCTTGTCGAACACGTTGCCCGAGGCGTGAGTTTCCCTCTCCCCCTGTTGTTCTGCGAGGCGAGGTGGAGGATCACATTGTTTTGGCAACGCGCTTCAGATTGCCAAAAGCAAGGAGAGCCTCACCTGCGTAGCGCTCATGTTTGTTTTATGGCGGGCGCTCCCTATCGACCGGCCGGCGCCATCATCTGAGTTTCAGGCGGATGTTAATCGATTGATCGTAACATGCATCCTGACATCAGCAGAATACAGTTTCTCTACGCCATCATTCACTCTGCAGGCCTGCAGCCTCGCTGAGATAAGTGGAGGAGGATTCTGCCCCTCAGTCTCGCTCTCTCTTTTTCATCTTGCACGCCCATCACACACATACTGCATGCAAATACACACACACACACACACACACACACATTTGTTGACACACACACATACACCTACCACACGTACACTCAATGTGAATATATATACAGACACATTCATACACACACTCTCACACACACACACACACACACACACACACACTTACACACACTCACACACACACACACACACACACAGATCAAGGGCTGTGTCGGCTGCTGTACCATGAACTGTAAATCATCTCCCTCCTGGTCTCTGTTCTCTGAGCGTCCATGTTGGAGGAACATGATGTAACCACAACACAACGGCAGCAATTCGTATTATTGCGTGACGTTTTCCACCGAAGACGCTAAACACACGAGTCATGTGAGCGCTACATGACAGCTCTCTCTCTCTGCTTTCATGTTTCTGCTCTCGGAGCCGAGTGCAGGGCGCCTCTGTTGTCGCTCGCTGTCTTAGAAAGTTGGCGTAATTGAACCCTCTGGGTAATACATCGTTAATCATTCTGGAGTGGAGGAGTCGTATTCCCACGCCGACCGCTGCAGAGCAGAAAGTACGCTTGGCTCTCCTGTCACAGCCGGACGGGGGAGGGGGGAGGACCAAGCACAGCCTGCTCTTTTCTTTGGACAGATGCAACACATCCAAATGGCTTGGGTTCAGATGGTGTGTTCAGGTGCTTTCATGACGGACAGAGAGGTCTGGGTGAGGGCAGGGAGGAGTGGTGCAAAGTGCAGAATGATCATGATGCTGGAGGCTGCAGAGAAACCCATTCACCGTCTCCACCGGCGCCGGCTGCAGAGCTCCATTTGACATCTGCAATGCAATGAAAATGTCACCATCAAAGCACTTGATGGACTGGACAGAGGGCTGGAAGACTTGACTCAAGAGTTGGAGAAGAAAAACATCCAAAATGACTCCAAATTATCAACGTACAGTTTCACCGGAAAATAATATTCAAGTTACTTTCAATATGATGGAGCTTTTAAGGCTGAATGACCTCAGTCGCTGTGTGGTGAACAGACCAGAGATCAGTTCTCTTCTAGTGAACAACAGGAAGTGGCCTCTCAGTGCTCGGCCCTGTGGTAAGCATGAGTGCATACAGAACTGAAATGAAATGAATTAGTGATCGGCGGTGCCGGTACCAGCCCGGCTCCATGCATATTTCATTCTTCTCCTCTGCATGAGGACTTGATCAATCCTTCATGAATAAAAAACACCCCATTTAAACTGAAAGCCCATTTGCATCGTTCCCCTCCTCCCATTGGCTGCCGTAACGCCGCATCACACGTCGTCTGACCCCAGAACTTAAGCCCATATTAACTTCCACCGCTACACCAACTCTCAGGGCTGCTGACCTGCATGTGGATGCTCTGATTAATCAATACTGTTTCAAAATGTTCCAACTGCTTTTCATAACATATTGAGTTGATGCAGACAGTAATGAAACCAGACCGGTAGCCGTGGCAACGCTGCCAGTCATGCAACACACCAGATTTATTCAGGAGTCAGGAGGTTTCTAAGAGGTGAGGAAGACAGTGAACTCCTCAACATGGTGGCAGACACCAGGGGCGGAGCCTAAGGGGTGGCTGGGGTAGCACTGGCTATCCTTGAAATCTGATTGGCCACCCTTGGTGCCACCCATAATTTCATTGGCTGTTTAACTGATTGATGCATTTAAATAACCTGAAACCTGATTGTGTTGGTTTAAGTGACCATGCACCTTTTTGACAGAAAGGAGTGACACCCACCCAGCTGGGAGGTACTGGTAACGTAACTCAACGCACCCTAAACACAGACTGATCATTTTTAAACAGGCGTGGATGGAAAGTTAATCAAATGAATCCAATTTACCTGATGACTGGATGTTAGCTTTGTTTCTAGCCTGGTAGTTAGCTAGTTAGCGAACTGTTAGCTAACGTAGTTAGCAGCATTCTTTTCACTCCAAATGGAAATTAAAACTTGGATCAGTTTCTTTTGGCGAGTCAGAGCCTTAATGGTAAAATACGGATCAACTCTGGATGTTGGTAAACAACAGCAGAGTTATATTTCTAGTTTCATCACATTCTGGTTGCAGCGCCAAGACGGACATTTTTATTCTGTGGGAAACAAAAATCATAAATATTATATTCCCCCCTAAATAATCATAAATATATAATAATGGACAACACAAGTCAAATGAGTCCTTGCAGAAATAGAAACTCCTAGATTCACCACTGAGAGCATTCAGGGTCACCGGGGTCCGGAGCCTATCCCAGCATGCATTGGGTGGAAGGCAGGGGAACAGCCTGGACCCAGTCCATCACAGGGCCAACACACAGACAGACCGACAGACCGATCACACCTAGGGGCAGCGTTGAGACTCTAACTGAGGAGAACACACACCACTCAGAGAAGGCCGGGAATCGAACCTGCAACCTTCTGGCTGTGAGGCCACGAGGCTGGACCATGACGCCCCATAAACCTCTTAACAGAAACATGTTCCGGCTAGTCCAGCCTTCATGAGCGTAGCTAGAGTTCATCATTTCTGCTGAAATGCGGTGTGTTCAACGTCTTCGTCTGATAGGTTCCCAGCAGGCCTCTGAGCTCTCGGCCAATGAGAAGCAGCGGAGCGATGGGCATCGCTCTGCCACCTCAAAGCTGCAGAAAGGTTTTTCACTGCAGGGGACAGCAGCTCTTCAGGAGAAGGCAGCAAAAAAGAGCTTGACATGCTTTTGCCTTTCCACAGCTTTCCGTCATCTGTTATTTTTTTTCGTATTTCCCAGCATGCCTTTAAGCCTGCGACCACCAGCAGGTCTGTACTCCACACCTGTCGCAGGTAATGGGCCGGCTCAGCCGTCTGGTTGCCTCTCTGCCGAGCCCACGAGCTTTGATTAGGTCTATGGAGAGAGCGCTGGAGAGTTTGACATTTTGTCTGAGTCTGCACTTTCCCTTCAGGGCGACAGGGAGAACAACAGCATTTTTGCAAACGAGAGAAATCCTGGGAAAGTGGGAGACAGCTCGCCCTGCCGCCTCCTCCTCCGCCGCCTCAACTCTGTGGCCGTCACTTCTTCTGAGGGCTGAAAAAACCCTGAAAGGCTGGGGGTATTTGTATTGCTGTCATGAATCTTGCGGTTATTTCTCTGACATCATTCAGCGGCTTTGTTTTCCCTGCCATGTCTAAATCACTTTGGTGTATTCAGTTTTGATTAGTTTAATATCAGGTTTGACCTGCGTCCTATTAAGATGTGCAGGTAGCAGGCGGGAGGGTTCCTGGGCTCCAGTCCTCATAAATTATCCCGCCGCTCGGAAATAAACATCAGCCACCGCTGGAGCGACCGGCTGAGGATTACTAATGGGCTGCAGCTAAAGATTTGCGGCTTGGGCGGTCTGTCGGAAAAAAAAATAATGGTGCCACAGACGGGGAAACGTGGCTGCATGTGCTTGACGTGACTGACACCCAATAAATAACCCATTTCAATTTTTTAAGCAGTCATGATGATAAACTTCACGACAGGCTTTCACACTCGCCTGTTTTGATGCATTATGTCCCTCCCGCTTGACAAAGTAGCTGTTTAATGAGAAATCTCTCACCCTCTTACAGTGCCGAGTCCCCGGAGTAGGGAGACGACGCCGGGCTTAACACCGGGTTTAAATCCAGCATCCGAGGCTTCAGCACTAAACACAGCGGAGGTTCTGAGGTGGCAGCTTTACAATCCCTGCAGGCTCCGAGAGTCTGAACCAAGAATATGTAATGCCGCTGAAGGAGGAGACGCTTTGAGGAGCACTGAGGAAACCCCTTAAGTGACATTTCTCTTCTCAATGAGACTCCAGGATCCAGGACTCCAGGACTCCAGGATCAGGGACTCCAGGACTCCAGGACTCCAGGATCCAGGACCCCAGGATCCAGGACTCCAGGATCCAGGACTCCAGGACTCCAGGATCAGGGACTCCAGGACTCCAGGACTCCAGGATCCAGGACCCCAGGATCCAGGACTCCAGGATCCAGGACTCCAGGACTCCAGGATCAGGGACTCCAGGACTCCAGGACTCCAGGACTCCAGGACTCCAGGATCAGGGACTCCAGGACTCCAGGACTCCAGAACTCCAGGACTCCAGGATCCAGGACTCCAGGAATGTCAGGGAGGAATGTGATAACAGCATCCGAGGGCTGAAATGTGGGATAATCCAGGAAGGTGGAGGCTGCTGCTAATAAATCATCTCCAATCCCTGATGATGGTGCTGATGCTGCTGATGGTGCAGATGGTGCTGATGCTGCTGATGCAGATGGTGCTGATGGTGCAGATGGTGCTGATGCTGCTGATGCAGATGGTGCTGATGGTGCTGATGCTGCTGATGGTGCTGATGGTGCAGATGGTGCTGATGGTGCTGATGCTGCTGATGGTGCAGATGGTGCTGATGCTGCTGATGCAGATGGTGCAGATGGTGCAGATGGTGCTGATGGTGCTGATGCTGCTGATGGTGCTGATGGTGCAGATGGTGCTGATGGTGCTGATGGTGCAGATGCTGCTGATGGTGCTGATGGTGCTGATGGTGCTGATGGTGCAGATGGTGCAGATGGTGCTGATGGTGCCGATGATGTGAGGTCCAGTGAGTATCTCTGTTCAGCTGCTCCATGTTGGAGCTAATTGAGATGGATTGCTTCCACATGGCGGAGCGGAGCCAATGGGAAGTCACCTCGCGCCCGTGCACACATCACCATGGCGACGCAGGCGTTTTGCCACGGCTTTCAGCGTTATTTACCTTGATGTGTCACTCGGGCGCCATCAACCCTGCGACTGTTTGCTGGTTCACTACCAGAGGAAAGAAACGGATGGCATGGCATCGCAGCAGCACGGTGACAGGAAGGAACCGGTAACCCAGTACCGGCACCAGGAAAACAAATATCTCAGATAAATACACAACAACATTACATGAGACACAAAGCAGCTGGTTGGTGTCATCGCTCAGACCCAGAGGCTCACTCGGCCTCAGGAAGGCACAGTGAGTATTTGTGTACGAGAGAGAGAAGTGGAGATGTTTCCTGAGAGGCTGATGGACAGACAGCAGCACGACGAGGGGGAGGAAGAGGGGGAGGAAGAGGGGGAGGAAGAGGGGGATGATATCCTACTGCTGTTTTATATCAGAGCTTATATTCATGTCTCACTTCAGGGTTTCTCTCTCCGTGGGATCCGAGGCTGAGGCCCAACATTATTCAGCAGCTCCTCTCTCCTCTGATGACTCTCCTGCTGCACCAGAGGAAGAGGAAGAGGAGGAGGAAGAGGAGTGCCGCTAATACTGATGTGGACTGAAGCAGAGGATGGAGAGGAAAGGTGACAGCTGCTCTCTGATGAGTTCACTGTGTTAAATGAGTTGATCTGACTGTGTACTGTAGTGTGTACTGTATTGTGTACTGTGTGTATACTGTATATCTATGGCAGGTAAACTGTTTCTACAAACTGTATTTGAAGCAGAAGATGGGATGGATGAAAGTGATGGGCTGTTGACTGATTATTTGACATTTTGAAGCCTGAGTGGACCTTCATACTATATATACTATATACTATACTATATACTATCATACTATAAGTGTCTGTATATAAAAACAAGTGCCAAAACTCTCACTTATGAAGTAAAGAAAAATGGCTGACTTTCACTTGTTTTTAAACTGTGTTTGAGGCGGAGGGATGGAGGGAGGAGGAGGAGAGGAAAACAGAGAAAAGGAGGTTTGAGTGTGATTAGCCGGGCCAGATGGATGAACCGCTAAGAGAAAAGGTAATAGCGGCTTGTGTCTTCCCAGCGCTGTCCGATGCTGTTTTGATGCCGGCGTCCTCCGGCGCCTCCTGACCCGCCGATGGGACTCTAATTGGACTTCTTTAATTAGTTTGCTGAGATGTCTGAGAGATCTCCGTCCCACATGTCCTCTTCTCTGCTCCGGAGAAGATTCGGAGGCTGAGCATCTCCTCGGCTCAGGGACCTTCTGATTGGGCCCTGAGCTTTCTCTCCGACCTTGCAGCGGTGCCGGCAGAGCGGAGAGCCGGTTAGCCATTTAGTTTTACCTGGAAAGGGGAAGTGATTCGTTGTTACTAGGTAACGGAGCGGCGGTATGTCTGCTGCTGTCAAGCGTTCAGGCGGTTTGTTGTTGGTTTTCTTGAATGTTCCTTTTGTTTCTGCCTGCGGGAATAAAACGAGCTTTAAGAGTAACGCTGTTTGATTAAGACACAAATCAGCCACATTTAGCTCAACGCTGTTTCAACGTTGCTGCATTAGCAGCATTAACACCACGGTTGGTTTGCTTCTTCCTAAACGGCGATAATTCCTTAAACTCAATTTGCTGAGATTAGTGGCACAAAACATCAGCTAGTTGAGGCTGTTCAGCACTCCACCCTCTACCTGATCACCTGATCACCTGACCACCTGGTCACCTGACCACCTGACCACCTGATCACCTGACCACCTGATCACCTGATCACCTGACCACCTGACCACCTGATCACCTGATCACCTGACCACCTGGTCACCTGACCACCTGACCACCTGATCACCTGACCACCTGATCACCTGGTCACCTGATCACCTGATCACCTGACCACCTGACCACCTGATCACCTGACCACCTGGTCACCTGGTCACCTGACCACCTGACCACCTGATCACCTGACCACCCTCCACCTGATCACCTGACCACCTGATCACCTGATCACCTGACCACCTGACCAGCTGATCACCTGACCAGCTGATCACCTGATCACCCTCCACCTGACCACCTGATCACCTGATCACCTGACCAGCTGATCACCTGACCACCTGATCACCTGACCACCTGATCACCTGATCACCTGACCACCTGACCAGCTGATCACCTGACCACCTGATCACCTGACAACCTGACCACCTGATCTGCTGTTGGAAACATGACTACATCGGGGGTTCAGGTCCAAAAAGTAATTGAGAATAAAAGAAAGTGAATCTTCTTCTAGCGGGACGGTTCATTCACTGTCTCTGTCTGGGGATTCGAACCGGCGACCTTCCTGTCACAAGCCCTCTTCTCGTTTTCTTCTTCTTAAGTTTAGTTTTTCTCTGAGAGCAGAGAGAGACGGGAGGACTGACAGAGAGACGACATGCTGCAAACATCCTGGCCGGATTCAAACCCAGAGCGTTGCGCCCCAGCTGAGACACCGGGAAGCCCCGCCCCCTCGTCCTCAGACCGCCGAGGGGGAAACGAAACGCCACAGAGGAAACAGAAGCAACAAAATGTTTTATTATGAAGAATTGGCAGACATGGACGTCCAAACCTCCACCTGCTCTGCAGCTCCAGCACCGTCCCATCAGGAACCATCTGCTCTGCATCAGTTCCACTACAGCAGAGAGAGATGCCAACAGGACACACACACACACACACACACACATACACACACACACATGCACGCACGCACGCACGCACACACACACACACACACACACACACACACACACATATACACACACGCACACACGCACGCACGCACACACACACACACACACACACACACACACACATATATACACACACACACACACACACACACACACACACATGCATTTCCACACATATATAACTAGCTGTCTTCAACCTGCTTGTTTCAGTGCCATCATGTGATTCCTGACCAGCTAGTTAAACTAGTAATCCTCCTCATCTTCCTCTACATCTCTTCCTCTTCCTCTCTCTGATCTCTGGACCTCAACATCATCAACCTCTACCAGGTCAAGACACCTGTTGTCAGGTAGGAGACAGGAAGTGATGCGTTTTTATGTTTCAACAGAAGAAGAACTGGGTAGTTAGCATGAGCAGCGATAGCCACCGTGGCTGAACAGACAGAGAAAAGAGCGCCACCTACAGGAACTCAAACGCCATCAACAGAAATCCAAGGAGAAAGACGTCACAGTACTGGACACACCAAACACCAGCAGCAAAGTGGATGTGAAGGGTTCTCCAGGGTTCTCCGGGGTTCTCCAGGTTCTCCAGGTTCTCCAGGGTTCTCCAGGGTTCTCCTTGTTATTCTCTGCAGCCCCCCAGTCCTCCAGCCTCGCTCTCAGACCTCCTCACAAACACTGGAGATATGTGAAGGACCCTCAGCCACCAGGGACTCAGCCCAGCTCCTCCTCCGTCTGGCGACCCCCCCCCCCCCCCCCCCCCCTCTTATCTCCACTTCAGCTACGAAGCAGCGATGGAGATGAAGGAGACTGAGACTGGATCAAACTCAGTATCAGGTCTGACATGGTGGATGTACATGTGATTAGCAGTAGTAGTAGTAGTAATAGTACTACTACTATACTATACTACTATACTAGTACTACTACCCCCCCCTTCACCCTCACTAGGCTCCTTATTTAGTTCATTATTGATAATACTAATACTAATAGTATTATTATCACTACTACGACCTCCAATGGTCTCCTCCGTCTCCCTGAAGGGGAATAGTCTTTTCTGTTGACCCCCTCCTCAGAGGTCAGAGGTCAGAGGTCAGGGTCCTTTCGGCAGGGTGGGGGTTTGAACCCCCCCCGCTGCTCTGGAGACAAATGTCTGTTTAAATGGATAATAAAGGTCTGCCAGCCTATTGACCTCCGTTAGGCCCCGCCCACTGGTCATCTATACTACACTGTCTGTTCCCCTTCATGCTGCTGCATGTCTTATTACTGTCAGCCGAGGACTGGAGGTCATTTTGTTTGTTCAAAAATAAGATTTCATATTCAGTTCTGATGTGATTATTATGTTTTCATGTGAACCGGATCTGAAGCTTCCTGGTTTTGCGGTTCAATATTTGTACACTGGATCTGTTCTGGGATGAAAATCATCACATCTCATCTTTCTTCTTCAAATCAAATCAAGTAAATGCGGTGGTATTTCATCTTTCTTCATGTTTCCCCGTCACAGTGTGTAAGCTGTTAGTTTTCCCCTCATTTATTTGGTGACCTTCAGCTGACCTCCTCCAGCAGCGAGCTTCGTCTCCAGGATCGCTGCTTATTGTCTTAATTGCCGTGATTTGCCTGTGCAGATGCTGTCACTAATGAATTACAGCCCAATAGGAGCCAGACACCAGTTATCTATTGGCTTTCCACTCTACCTCTCTTCACGTTGGTATCTTCCAATCGGCTGTCGGCGCCTGATGTCTCATTTTGACTGAACGAGACGCATTCATCACCACGCGCATTTTATAAATCATTGGAGCTGGAGATCTGCCGGCTAGAGCGAATCAGATATCACTAATGTTTTTAAAGGGTAGTTCACTTTGAACAGAAACATGGATTAAAACTCTTGGTGGATTGTGGGTAAACGAGGTAACTAATTACAGCTATCTACTGAATTTGTGAGTACTCAGTAAAAGTTGTACTTGAGTATTTAGTGCTGCTTTTACTTGAGTATGTTCAAGAGTAGTGAACTTCATAACATCTTAGAAAGCAGCATCAAACTAACATGTCCTTTATGGAACTTATATCAATACAACTGGTTCTGTTCATATTGTGACTGATTTGAGGTCAGCTCACCCTTTAATTCACCACCAGGTAGAGAGGAGAGGAGTGAGTCTAGACAGAGAGATGAGGAGGAACATCAGAGGGAGTGAAGATGTGATGGAGGAGGCCAAGTGAGTCCAGCAGCAGCGTCGGTCCACCTGGAGCCAGCAGGGAGGAGCAGGGAGGAGCAGGGAGGGAGGGAGGGAGGGAGGGAGGGCCAGGACAGGAGCACCGCTCAGCCTCCGGCCCGCCAGATAAGCCGATCCACACCGGATCAGAGGATCTACAATATAATACTGGTACTACTACTACTAATAGTAATATTACTATTACTATCACTGATACTACTACTACTACTACTACTACTCCTCCTCCTCCTACTACTCCTACTACTACTACTACTCCTCCTCCTCCTACTACCATAAAGCCATCAGTAGCTCCAGTACCCCCCCCCCCCTGCAGCCTGGTGACTGTGATGGCGGTTGTCAGGCCGACCTCAGAGAATAGAGTCTGAGTAGTGGAGGTGAAGATGGGAGAGGACAGCGGCGCTGAGGTAACGGCCATGAAACACGACAGCCTCGTGGCCCGGCACATAAAAAATATAGTGTTGACTCAACGTTGTTTAGTGTAACACCAACAGACAGCAGCAGCTCTGCAGGGGCCTGGAGCTGAAACATCAAGCTGGAGCGTATATATATATTATATATTATATATACTATATATATATATTATATATAGATATATATATTATATCTTATATCATATCTTATATCATATATATTATATCATATATATTATATAGTATATATATATATATTATATTATATCATATATCTTATATCATATATATTATATAGTATATATATAGTATATATTATATATATTGTATATTGTATATTATATATTATATATTATATAGTATATATATATTATATCTTATATCATATATAGTATCTTATATCTTATATATATATATATATTATATCTTATATCATATATTATATCATATATATTATATTGTATATATATATATATATGATATCTTATATCATATATCATATATATTATTTAGTATATATATATATATTATATTATATCATATATCTTATATCATATATATTATATAGTATATATATAGTATATATTATATATATTGTATATTGTATATTATATATTATATATTAAATCTTATATAGTATATATTATATATATTATATCTTATATATTAAATCTTATATATTATATATTATATCTTATGTATTAAATCTTATATATTATATATTATATCTTATATCTTGTATATTATATATTGTATATAGTATATATTATATATTACATCTTATATATTAAATCTTATATATTATATATTGTATATATTATATATTATATCTTATATATTGTATATTATATATTGTATATAGTATATATTATATATTATATCTTATATATTAAATCTTATATATTATATATTGTATATAGTATATATTATACTGTATATTATATCTTATATATTGTATATTATATATTGTATATAGTATATATTATATATTATATCTTATATATATTGTATCTTAATCTACAGATTCATATCAGGTGAATAAACTGATACATGAAAAATCAAAAGCTCAGTGAGTGAATGAGGTGATTCTGCACCATTCAGACATTCAGCTTGTTGTTATCCAGAGTGACTTAAATGAGGTCAACAGTACAATAAGCTTCAATAGTGAGAAGGTCAAGGGTCAGAGGTCACAGCAGCCTGACGGTAGATGGAACAAACACTCCCCTGACCCTGAAGGATCCTGATGAAGTGCTGGGGAAAGAAGCACCATATCAGTGATCAGCAGGCGCAGGAGAAGCACCTATCTGTTACTGAAGCCTGATGGGGAATGGTGGAGTACTGATGGGGTAGTGGTGGTAGATAGGGGGGTAGGGGGGTAGGGGGGTGGGGGGGGTCGGGGCGGGGGGGCGGGGAAAAGAGCCCTTTGGGCGTGAAGCAGCCCTGGCAGGCCTTAATGCAGCTGTCAGACTTCCTGGTCTACCGATGCGATATCCCCCGCTCCGTCACCGTCACTGTGGAGATTATACGGCTTTTAAATGAGCCGCAGCCATGGGGAACGGTACCCCGGGAACGCCTGTCGCCGCGGCGACATGAGCCATGATTTGCCGTGCCATTAATCTCACCGGGGAAATCTCTGCCGATTTGTCCTCACCACCAAATGAAGCTATAAAACTTCTCCTGTGTCTCTTTGGATGCATCCTGAACCAGCTGACAGGAGCAGGATGCTGCTGGACCCCGACACAGGGATGCTGTGGAGCGTCTGAAGGCATCAGGCCAGGGTTCGGTCAGGGAACCAGGACTCATCTAGACTGGGACTTTCACTTTAGCAGCGTCATTCAAACAGAACAGACTTGAAACTCAGAGAACCTCACGGACAGGAATTCAATCTGCTAATCACGTTGGTAATGATTTAAGGGAATACAGGAAATGACTGGAGCTTCTTCTGCATCGCTGGACAGATGAAGAAGCCTCCGTCACTGCAGATGGAGATGAAGTCTCTACAGGCCTTCCTCCTTGCTGTTTATTCAGCAGCAGGCTGACGGTACAGCAGACAGTTGACCTGTGAACCAGGTCTGCTGTGAGGAAGACCTCGGTGGTCGTGGCTCTTCGCTTCCTGCCGTAGTAACGTGTCTCATTATGGTGGTTTTGCTTGTTTGTGCAGAGGTGATGCGGTGTGTTTCTAATGAAGTCACAGCAGTCCGACGTTCAACGGGAATAACAGACGACATGTCTCCTTGTTTGTTTTCGTCGATAGGATTGGAACATGAGGTCACCGAGGTCTCAGGGAATGCTGGGAAACATCGCTACCAGAGCTCCCGGCTAGGACGGGCTGAGGTCAGACGCTCTGGAGTCTTTGTTTGGGTATTTAAGTCACCATGAAAAGCTTTGAATGAATCAAACAACCCACAGCAGACTGGTTCACACACACACACCTACTACTCTCCATGTTGACAACAGATGTAAGCCAGAGACCCAACATGGCGGCGTAATGTTCCCTCTCCCCGCATGCTGCCTGTTAAGCATTCATCAATACTGGTGTGGAAGTGATGCTGGCTGGAGAGCAGGAAGCCGCTAACCAAGCGCCCCCTGGGTGCTTTCTGCCACATTAGCGCCGGGCCTGCCGAGTCACAGGGCTAGCCCCGCTCCGTCTGACAGCCGAGCCACGCCGAGCCACGCCGAGCCATGCCAAGCCACGCCAAGCCCCTGCCACAGCCTCTCCAGAACCTCATTACTCCAGAATGTGTTGCCATTACTATTATGCTAAATAATGTACTTCCAAAAAGCAAAAAGCAGGGACGGGGGGGGAGACGGGGGGGGAGACGGGGGGGGAGACGGGCGGGGGGACGGGGGGTTGGCGAGCTCGCATGCCCACGCTCCAGATGGGACACGTTCGACGATGCCAACTGAGCGCCGAGAGAGAGAGGGGGAGAAGAGAGAGAAAAAATCCCCATTAATACCACTCTCCATCCAGAGAGCGACATCTCCGAGACACAGCTTCTTTCTACGGTGAGAAGAAAGACACAAAGAGAGACATGAGAGGAGAGAGAGGGAGAAGGAGGCTTTTGGACGGCCTGGATTCCTCCTCTCCCCTCGTCTCCTCTCCATTGTCGCCCAGCTCTCCTCTTTGTGCTGCCAAATCTGCCTAGTGGATTAGACGAGTCTTCCGGCTGTTCTTCAACTCTGCACCAAGAACCCCCCCCCCCCTTCTTCTTCTTCTTCTTCTTCTTCTTTAACTTTGCAAAGCTGAAGATACTTAGAGGAGCTTTATCAGCTGGTTTGGTCCCACTGTATAATTTAACAAATCCTCCACAAAGAGGGGAGCTCAGAGAGGCTGGTGCAACTCTAGAGGCACAAATACTCCGATGCATTCAGGTTTCAGTTAGTTTCAATTTGACCAGTAAAGTAACGCTGCTCCCAGTAGCTGATGATATCTGATCGTTTGGTCTCTCATCCTCTTCGCTCCTCTTTGAAACGTTTGAAGGATTTCATCACTTGATGTCCGTCACCTCAAAGTGCGACTGTCATGAAGAAACCCACGCTCCTCCTCCTCCTCCATGTGATCCGGTAGCACAGCCCGGGCGAGTGGATTTATCCTCCGGTATTTGCCGTGCACCACACCTCCAGCGCTCGGCGCATTAGTGTGAATGCTGACAAATCAGGTGTTGATGTGGCCCTTGTGAAACCAGGCTGACAGGGCCCCGCCGCTAATCCGTCGTTAGCGTCGGTAGCGCTGCCTGGCTCGTCTCAGCTGGAGTAAATACCTGTTCACCTCTCAGATAAGCAAGAGAGCGAAAGGTTTTACCGTCTTACTGCACGACTTTCACCTTAATTATTTCCATCGCTGAGGAGTGATGCTGTAAAGCAGATTCATTTACACACACACACACACACACACACACACACACACACACACACACTAGGGGACTCCATACA
>JAXDDX010000053.1:905000-912500 GCA_034670405.1 Hoplostethus atlanticus | reverse complement strand
GAACCTTGTAGCTGAATGCCACCAAGCTTCTCCAGCGTATTCAGTGATGTGATAGAAGGTCACAAGCCAGATCCTCTGTTGGTGGAGGAAGGAAGGAAGGAAGGAAGGAAGGAAGGAAGGAAGGAAGGAAGGAAGGAACCACTTCAGTCCTCAGCCCTGAATCTGGAATGAGCCACACAATCACCTTCGGGGGGTATGACTCTATTCTACTGAGACTCTATTCTAGTATGACTCTATTCTACTGAGACTCTATTCTAGTATGAGTCTATTCTAGTATGACTCTATTCTACTGAGACTCTATTCTAGTATGACTCTATTCTAGTATGACTCTATTCTACTGAGACTCTATTCTAGTATGACTATTCTAGTATGACTCTATTCTAGTATGACTCTATTCTACTGAGACTCTATTCTACTGAGACTCTATTCTATTGAGACTCTATTCTAGTATGACTCTATTCTACTGAGACTCTATTCTAGTATGAGTCTATTCTAGTATGACTCTATTCTACTGAAACTCTATTCTAGTATGACTCTATTCTAGTATGACTCTATTCTACTGAGACTCTATTCTAGTATGACTCTATTCTAGTGAGACTCTATTCTAGTATGACTCTATTCTACCTTTAATCCACTATTCTACTGAGACTCTATTCTAGTATGACTCTATTCTACTGAGACTCTATTCTAGTATGACTCTATTCTACTGAGATTCTATTCTAGTATGACTCTATTCTACTGAGACTCTATTCTAGTATGACTCTATTCTACTGAGATTCTATTCTAGTATGACTCTATTCTACTGAGACTCTATTCTACTGAGACTCTATTCTAGTATGACTCTATTCTACTGAGACTCTATTCTAGTATCACTCTATTCTACTGAGACTCTATTCTAGTATGACTCTATTCTACTGAGACTCTATTCTAGTATGACTCTATTCTACCGAGACTCTATTCTACTGAGACTATTCTAGTATGACTCTATTCTACTGAGACTCTATTCTAGTATGACTCTATTCTACTGAGACTCTATTCTAGTATCACTCTATTCTACTGAGACTCTATTCTAGTATGACTCTATTCTACTGAGACTCTATTCTAGTATGAGTCTATTCTACTGAGACTCTATTCTAGTATCACTCTATTCTACTGAGACTCTATTCTAGTATGACTCTATTCTAGTATGACTCTATTCTACTGAGACTCTATTCTACTGAGACTCTATTCTAGTATGACTCTATTCTACTGAGACTCTATTCTAGTATCACTCTATTCTACTGAGACTCTATTCTAGTATGACTCTATTCTACTGAGACTCTATTCTAGTATGAGTCTATTCTACTGAGACTCTATTCTAGTATCACTCTATTCTACTGAGACTCTATTCTAGTATGACTCTATTCTAGTATGACTCTATTCTACTGAGACTCTATTCTAGTATGACTCTATTCTACTGAGACTCTATTCTAGTATGACTCTATTCTACTGAGACTCTATTCTACTGAGACTCTATTCTAGTATGACTCTATTCTACTGAGACTCTATTCTAGTATGACTCTATTCTAGTATGACTCTATTCTACCGAGACTCTATTCTACTGAGACTCTATTCTAGTATGACTCTATTCTACTGAGACTCTATTCTAGTATCACTCTATTCTACTGAGACTCTATTCTAGTATGACTCTATTCTACTGAGACTCTATTCTAGTATGACTCTATTCTACCTTTAATCCACTACTCTACTGAGACTCTACTCAGTAAATCAGCAGCAGGTTTCCACCTCCGTCCGGTCGGAGGCCAGAGAGGCGTTGAAGTGAAAGCGTCCTCTCGGCGCCGCGGACGCCAATCCATCAGATCGGCGGGGAGAGAAACCTCGCCGGCTGCCAGAGTTCATCCTGCAGCGCGGTTAGCGCCGCCCGCTAATGTCGGCAAACTAAATGAAAAATGAAACACAAGTTAACAAACATTTGGCCGCCTTTCATTTTGTGAGCCGTAAACATCCCGTATAAAAATCTATTTGTTGGACGGCTTGTAAATTGAAAGCTTAAAGATGGTTGCCTAGCAACTGAGACCCGGTTGCCAAGCCCGGCATTACTGCCAATTATGGTGGGCAGGAGAATTGGCGCCGTCCTTTTTTCCCTGACTGCTAAATGTCTCTTTCCCAGAAGCAAATCAGCTTCACAGGAAGATCTAACAACGCCGTCAATATCTGCTCCTTTCAGGCTGGTGAATGAAAGTGATCAAAACACAGCAAAGTTGATAAAAACAACATTTGTAAAGATTAATCATCTATTAAGGAAAATAATGTTTTGAGGAAACGGAGTTGTGAGAGTCTTTGTAAGCGCTCGTGTTTGTTTCTGGCTCTTTCTTGTCATTGTGCTCGGGCAGGAAGCGACCGGCTGTTTGATTTATGTTATTACAGACACCATTCACACATTAGCCGCCGCCGCCGCAAACAACGGCGTGCACGTGGGACTTTGCTCACTTTCCGAAAAAGAGCCAGAAGTTTCACAGCAAACCCCCGCAAACAATCCCACCGTTAATGCTTTACAATTAGATTGACCAGATGTATGTTGCAGCCCCACCTAGCTGCGAGGTATCGGCGGGAACACTGATGAAAACTAATGCTGTAATCCTGCTCCGATATTGCACCTGACAATTAGATTTAGCCCCTCTTGTACGGGGCAATGTGCTTGTTGGCTAAGTGAATTTTGCTTTGGTGTTATTGCTTTACATTCTCACCCAGAGGACAGTTTCAATACTGCTAATAATCAGCCGAGGAGGACGAGGGTTAGCGGGGGTGGGCGGGGGGGGGCGGGGCTTCAGTGGGACAACATTAAAACCACAAACATCTTGCTTGGCCCTGGACCCACATGGGAGCTGGTCCTGTCTCTGCCCTCCTGGCTTCATAACTTCATAACTGTCTGAATAAATACTCACCTCGCCTCCGACTGAGGCAGGAAACTCAAGTTAGACAAACATTTATTTTTCTATTCTGTCCACAGTAGCCGGTGGAGGATGAGACCTGCTCATCCATGGCATTTGCACAGTGGAATAACTCTCCTACCCCTGATATATATTTTAAGGTATGCAATGCCTGTTGTCATGGTAAAACAAAACCAAATCTTATTTACAGTAGTTCCCTGTTCCCTGCACTGCAGACTGCCTACTGTGGAGGCTAATAGGGAGTGTTTGGCTTTCACTTTGAGAGAAACCCACAAGTTAAATGCAAATCCGGTGCCAGTCTCCTGTCCCGTTGTGCTGTGAATGTGGTGATGGGAGACAAGCCTTCAGGAGCCGGGGGAGGATAAACACAGAGCTGAAAGCTTCGCCGACAGCCTTTCACCTTAAAAACATACCTGAGGTGGCAGCCAGGTCTTCCCCGAGTCAAACAGCCTTTTAATCTCGGTGGCAGACATGCTCAGAGGAACGCCATGCTCGGTGCAGTCCTCCGCCGCGCCGAGACGCGTTTTAATCATACCTGGGATGTATGAAGTGGCGGCGCCGGCACCGGGCCGCCGGGTTCAGATCGTGTATAGATTCCCTTCAAAGGTTCAGCAGACAAAATGTAAGATAATGCCAGGATAATGAGACTTCTCATTACAGAGCCAGGTGGGAAACCAGGCGCCTGCTTTTTGTCATCCTTGTCACTGATCTGGGAGCAGTTCAGAGCCGGGTCATGACTCGTGTCCCCGCCAAGACAAGCTCTCATGTGGGTCATTATGAGCGGGCGATAGCCTTTAAACTGCCGTCCTCGTGGCAGCCCATTGTAAGGCTTTCAGAGGACGGAGCATGTGCAATTACCCAGAGTTCAAAGCGTCCTTAACAGCAAGGACGGCTGTCCATCGCACTGGAACTCTGAAGCCCTGAATGACCAAACAAACTGCAGGATTCTCCACAATTGCCAGAGACTTGGTGACAGTCAGCTGTTGTTCTGTGTGGCCTCGCTGCCGAAGGTCCACCTGGAGTCCTGACGGTCCAAATCAATGGAAGACGTCGGCAGCATCACCGCCTGATCCCGGCAGCTTCCTGGAGAGACCGACCGAGGCGTGAGGATCCGTCCTGCCATGTGAAAAGAAGCTGACCTTTGCTGAGAGACGCCTCTCACTGTTTCTCTCCAAATCTGTGAGACATTGATTTTTTTTCAAGGCTTTTCTCTCGTTCTCACAGAAAGAGAATAATTACCGCGGCTCTGAGTCGGTCGCAGCTCGACGCCGCGGCTTTGTCAACGTTTTACAATAACGTCTGCTGAGGCCGAAGGTTGCTGGCTAGTTCGTACAACTGTAAATCAATACTTCATAATAATTAACCAATAGTTAATGGTAATAATGAACATGTCATATTAATGGGACGTTCATCAGTTGTTGAAATGGTTTAAACAATCAGGATGTCATTAATAACATCATATTTAACGTATTAATGATGTGAGGATGTTCAGCTGATGAACAACCTGAAGAACTGATGCTGCTCGTCTGTTTATCCGAGTCGCTCCAACAGTTGAAGGCTGCAGGTAAGAAGGACCAGATCAATCCGAGCCACATTCCCTCACCGAGAAAACACATATCAGCATGTTAAATATTAAAGAAGAATCTTTTGGCTCTAAGACAAATACATTGGTTTGTGTTTGTGGTATCAGCCTCACAGTGTGAAGCCACTGGAGGAAACCAGAACAAGATGGAGAGGAGGCTGGAACACCTTCATCACAACAAATGTGGAAATTCATTCATTTCAAATGAGAACGTTCCTGCTGCATCATGGTGCTGCGGTGAAGCCACTGCATGCTCTGGATTTATTCTCCTAATATGGAGGAAGTAAATATAATGTGGGACTCCATTTTGCGTTTGGCCTCAGTGAACTTTTTACTGATGACAACATTTCATCAGTGAATCAAAAGCCTCACTGGTATGAACCGGTATCACCTGGGGACGTCTGATTGGTCCTGAAACATGGAGGCAGACGGTGGAATCTTAGAGGAAGCCGTCAACGCTGAATCAGGAAGTGAAGAATTATAAAACCTCCACCGTATCGAGTCGTATCGGGGAATCCTCAGCTTCACAATACTAGTGTAAATAGGGTTCAGCTGCAATGGACATGTATGTTGTAATGCAATAATCAATAACCAGACCTGATCAGTCTCAATATGTTTTATATGTTTTAAACAGATCTGATGATCTAAAGTGTTTTTGGTCACATCGACGCCTGACATGCTGCTTCAGTCCAACAGCGTTCTCCACTGCTCTTCACTGATTGGTCGATGCAACACTCTGCTGCCACAAACAGCCTCAGAACCACAATGCTGCACGGTCATCCTGACCTTTGACCCTCGGCTTTCATGCTGAACTCCTCCCTCACCTTCTGGACTCTTCCTGGTCGGCTGTGTCTTCCTCTGCGTGGGCGTCTGCTCGTCTTCCTTTCCCACGGCGGCGTCGTGTCTGTCGGGTTGAGTTTGATCCTGTTGGTTCTGACTCGTCACATTAAACAGCCTCGGTCCAGAGAGGCGGCCATTACCATTGTGCCTGGCTGTGGCTATTAGCCAGCAGGGCAACTTGGAGCTTTGATTCAGTCAAACTTTCAAAGAGCCCTGCTATGTAGGTCTAAGTCCCGCCCACCAATTTGTGACATTTATCAAGAATGTGTTTACACACACACACACACACACACACACACACACACCACAGGGCGGGTCGGGCAGCCGGGTTGGTCACCTCCACTAATTGGCCATGTGTGGAAAGTTGACGGAGAGCAACCAAATAATAAATGAGAATGCACAACAGACTGCAGATCAGCGTTTAAGAGACAGGATCCGCTAACCAGTTTCAGAAGCCACATCATTTAGAGGCTGGCAGAAAAAACGAGATGGCAAATAGATAATGAGACGGCTAAAAGCTTGATCTTGAGAATAATTTGCTTCTTTGCACCGTGGCCTCAAGTGGGAAAGCGTTAATCAAAGGTTAGAATGAAATAAACTTTGTTCAAAGATCCTTTCCCAAACATTCAAGACTTGGAGAGCGAGAAGGAAGAGAGAGAGAGACAGGAAAGAAAAAATCCAATTATTTTCATCCTTTATCACTTCACTTGTTACAAATAAGACACGCTTCTGAGAGGCAACACAGTTTAGTTTTATAATTGCTGTTTTACCACCTGCCAGTTCAGCTAACAGTCACTCAGTCTCTGTCCCTCTCTCTCCACAGCATTCAAACCAGAGATAATCACCCTGGTCCAATTAGACCCATCGCTTCTGACGAGAACAAAGGCATCGCCAAATTATTAACGAAAGAAGAAACGAATGGCAGTGAAACTAATATTAAGCATCATTTTTCCGGATCCATCAACGCCCTTGAAGCTCATGAGGCGTTTGTTAAAAGTCACGTTGTACCTTCTCCGCCGGCGTCGGGATGTTTTGTCACTCTCGCTTCGCAGGAGGATCTGTCAGCGTCGTCCATGTTGGAGGCTCCAGGGGAAAACATTGACAAGGTGTCATCGCCGCAATGTCCATCACTTTGTCCCTGAAAGCATGCTGGGAGATCGAGCGTCTGTCTTCGGTTCGGCGGCGGCAGAAGGGGAGGAAGCGCTGCGTCCGCTCAGAGTCAGATGACCCCCTCAGTGATTTACCGTCTTCGGCTACAGGAAGGAGATCTGAGGCTTAATGAGGCTTCATGACTGAAGGAATGCAGATGCTTTTATTTTCTATTCTCTATTTTATTTGATTAGGACTTCATTTCTGCTTCCTGTTTGTCGCTCTGCTGCAGGATGAAAACATCGTATCTGTGAGTCGACTCACCAGATGTACACTTTCAGTTGGAGCAGGAGGCGGTAGCCCGGATCAGCAGGTTGCTGGTTTGACTCCCGGCTGGGAAGTTGTGGAGGGGAATGGGAAACGCACTTCCCTCCCTCAAAAACTACTGTTGAGCTGCCCTTGAGCAAGGCACCGAACCCCCAACTGCTGCTGTTGTACTGGTCATCTCCCAGTGGAACCAGTAGATACTGGTTGTACTGGTCAGAGTGTTTATGAGGTGCTCATGGTTGTTGCTCTGTCGACGTCCTCTGGGTAAAAACTGTTAAAACCAGAGACTCCAGATCAGCTCTTTGGGTTTCCCCGTGTAACCGGCGCCACGTCAGCCATGCCACTTCCAGGCTTGGTGTCTTTGAGTTGCGACGTGGCTGAGCAGGTGTGGTGGGCGGATCACAGGCTTCCTCTGTACATCGAGATGACAGCGGGCCAACGAGAACATCAACCTCCTCCTGGACGCCCTGGAGAGACAGCGACACTGAAAAGGCTGAAATAAACGAATCGACGCCCTCTCTCTCCTCGCAGACGGCTGACTGCAGCAGAACGCCGGCACGCCGTTCGACAGGAAACGGCTTCAGAGAGCTGGCGAGGACTGAGCCGCCAGGCTGCAGCAGACCCGTTCTGGGCCCATTCTCATGAAGTGATCCGCGGGCTAGTGGGCTAGTGGGCTAGTGGGCTAGCGGGCTAGCGGGCTAGCGAGCTAGA
>JAXDDX010000053.1:870000-900000 GCA_034670405.1 Hoplostethus atlanticus | reverse complement strand
ACACACTGTACACATAGTACTGCATGTATTACTGCGTGTTTGTCTTTGCCACCAATACACAGAAATGAAAAACGGCTGCAGGTTTCCTCGCTGCTCGCTGAATTATCACTGAATCTAAGAAAGACTGAAATCTAAAAATGCAATCCATACGTCCGTCCCTCAACGGAGCAGAAAATAGAGATTGTAATTACATGAAGGTTTCTGGGGCTCAACGTGGAATTGATTTGGAAATGTAACTTCAGGACATCCTTGAACTAGATACTTAAAAATGAATAGAGGACTGCGCCTTAAGTGAATTTAAAAATGCAGGAATAATTACACATATACTGCAAACTAATTAAGAAGTGGTGAACTCTGCGGCCCTGATTCCTTCCTCCCAGTGATTAGGACTCATATTTCAGACGCCCCACCACTCACTGCTAATTTCTCCGTTGTAAATGTACTGAAACGGCAAAACTGGCTTCCTCACGCCAGGCTAAAATGGACCGGTGACATCAGAGACGGACCAAAAAAAGAGGAATTAAAAGAGAAGAAGTCAGACTCGGGTTACTATTTCAAAGTCGTCATATTAATTGTGGAAAAAAGTCTGTCTGGTAAGAAACATGGATATTTTTATAATTCAATGGTGTAATTTATATCTGCAGGATTGTGACTCTATCTCCACCAGCAGGACGGGAAGCAGACGGACCAGAAGGAGAGAACTAAAATAATAATAATATTTAGTTAGTTATAAAGGTCTTTACATGATGGATCAAAATATGAGATAAAGATAAAGAAGAAAATCAAAAACAAGGTGTGTGTCTGTATGTATATTCACATTTTTCACAGTTCACATGAGTGTACGTGTGGTAGCTGCATGTGTGTGTGTGTGTGTGTGTGTTTGTAGAGAGATGCAGCGATGCATGGTCGCGTTTATTGATTGTCATCACCCAGGCTGGAATGATGCTAATCAATGATTCTCAGGACACACACACACACACACACTTCACTCAAATTCAGAATGTAAATTGAAATTTAAAGAAAATACACTTCCTGAACTGACTGAATTGGGAGATAATTGACGCCAACCTTGATGCAAACACACACACACACACACACACACACACACACACACACACCTGGGAGTAATGTACAACATAATGAGATTACAGAGATCTCATTACAAAACATCTGTCATCAAAATGAATATGGACTTTAACCATTTATGGGAGTTTGTCCTGATTATGATGGATTTAGATAAGATAAGATAAGATAAGATAAGATAAGATTAAACTTTATTGATCCCTGTGGGAAATTGGGTTATTGAAGCAGCAAATAGTAACACTGAAAATAAAAATACTTCCGTCAAAGTATATCAGCAACAATAGAAAATAAACACAAAAATAGAATAGAAAATATGCAACAGATGGCTTCAGGTTACGAAACCATTTTGATTGTGTTTCTGTCTCAACAGAATTTAATCTTCATGGTCACTTCCTGTCTGTTTCTTCATCACTGATACATCTGATTGATTTAGTGTTTAGATCATGTAGCTTGTTAGCTAGCTAACCATAGTATCTGGTCAGCTAACCATCACTGTCTTGTTGTTAACACATCTGATTAGCACACTAGCTAACGTAGCTAGTAGAAGCTAGCGTTAGCAGTGGCTAGTAGTACCATGTTAACAGTAACTAGTTAGCTAGCTACCAGTTAGTTCAGGTTAACTAGCTGACTCTTCTCCAGCTCCAACTCAGAGTGTTTTGGAGTAGAGACTAGGGCTAAAGACAAGACAGTTTACTGAGTCACAGTAACCTACATTTGGAGACAAATCTACCTGATCACACTGATCACTTTTACTGAGAACGTTACTGGATGATCTACAGACACACCACAACAACCTGGTTCAGACAGTCACCTGGTTCTACTGACACATTATTAACTAACATGATGGATCAGATGATTGGTATCAGGTTGGTGATCAAACTGGAAAGTGTCTATAAAAACAACAATTATAATCAAAACAATAAAAATAGATTATAAACAATATTACATGTATGGATTTACTTACAAATGTTACCAACAGTCTAAATCAGAAATATGTGCTTTATCTATCATTTATATAGAAATACTATATCATAGAATATCATGGAAATATGATATGGGAAAACTGAAAAAAGCAGCTATGTGAATTTATGTGATGTGACGTAAAAATATCCTATGAACCAGCAGGTCTACAGAAGGCCATACATGTGGACAGATAGTGTCCCTGGCTGGTTGACGTGCACTGTAAAAAACTATTCACCTTGTCCAATATATTCACTCATATATATTCATATAGCGTGTCATCAAAAGTGTTTACAGTCACAATAACTCGTCCATTCCTCTGCTATCTGAGACACATTGAGATGTAGCTTCAGGCCGCTGCTAGAAATGTAATCCTACCATTTGAAATAGCAGTCTTGGTCACGGTATCTGCCTCCTACTGAGTATCCTTTCATCTCTAAATTAGCTTTTCATATAGACGACTACAGAGAGCATTAAATATTTTCTCTTCTGTAAGTGTTTAACCAAGCTAACCCCTGGGGACTAGTCACTCATACGTCTGTCAAATTAGCATGAGCGCCGGCTGACATTCAATTCAGACCAACACAACATTAACATGTCAGTTAGAGGACGGTGATGGTTGGCAGCTTTAGTAATAGCACACGTACGAGGAGGTCGCCTTTCAAAAACAGACAAAGGAAAATGAAATTCAGGACTAAGACACATTTCAACCATGATAATTACCAGAATCCCTTGTTTCAATTCCAGTCACTTTTACCACTTTGTCACGGTCTTCAAGAGGAAAATACAGGTCAGTCAGTCAGTCAGTCAGTCAGGATGAGATGCTTCACACTGTACACGACCAAACTACACTACTACCAAACTACACTACCACCAAACTACACGACCAAACTACATTACTACCAAACTACACTACTACCAACTTACACTACTATCAAACTACACTACTATCAAACTACACCACGACCAAACTACAGTACGACCAAACTACACCACTACCAAACTCCACTACCAAACTACACTACTACCAAACTCCACTTCTACCAAACTCCACTACTACCAAACTACACTACCACCAAACTACACCACTATCAAACTACACCATGACCAAACTACACCACGATCAAACTACACCACGATCAAACTACACTACTACCAAACTACACTACTACCAAACTCCACTTCTACCAAACTCCACTACTACCAAATTCCACTACTACCAAACTACACTACCACCAAACTACACCACTATCAAACTACACCATGACCAAACTACACCACGATCAAACTACACCACGATCAAACTACACTACTACCAAACTACACCATGACCAAACTACACCACTATCAAACTACACTATGACCAAACTACACCACAACCAAACTACACTACTACCAAACTACACTACTACCAAACTACACTACTACCAAACTACAATACTACCAAACTACACCACTACCAAACTACACTACTACCAAACTACAATACTACCAAACTACACCACTACCAAACTACAATACTACCAAACTACAATACTACCAAACTACACCACTACCAAACTACAATACTACCAAACTACACCACTACCAAACTACAAACTACAATACTACCAAACTACCAAACTACCAAACTACAATACTACCAAACTGCACCACTACCAAACTACAATACTACCAAACTACACCACTACCAAACTACACCACTACCAAACTACACCACTACCAAACTACAATACTACCAAACTACACCACTACCAAACTACACCACTACCAAACTACAATACTACCAAACTACACCACTACCAAACTACAATACTACCAAACTACACCACTACCAAACTACAATACTACCAAACTACACCACTGCCAAACTACACCACTACCAAACTACAATACTACCAAACTACACCACTACCAAACTACAATACTACCAAACTACACCACTACCAAACTACACTACTACCAAACTACACTTCTCCCAAACTACACTACTACCAAACTACACCACTACCAGATTACACCATCAAACTACACTATGAAACTACACTACTATCAAATTACACCATCAAGCTACACCACTATCAAACTACACCATCAAACAAACTACACCATCAAACTACACCACTACCAAACTACATTACCACCAAACTACACTATGAACCAAATCACTATCAAACTACACTACCAAACTACACTACTTTTTTTTGCACAGCTCCCATAATCCTCTACATCACACAGTGGGAGAATTGACTTCTAGGTTCTTCATCTATTAGTTCACATGGTTTACTACTGTACAGTGATAGTGATAGTTTCATATATGTATATATATATATATATATATGGAAGCAAAAGGGTTGAATCCTTGCAAACTGGATTCCTCTGTTGTTTTAACTGACTTCCTCAATAATGGACGACACTGTGATAACCAACATCCTATAATGGAGCTGATCCAGCTCCTCTCCTCCGGGCTTTGTGTTTCTGGGCCCTGGCTCCAGACCGGCTCCTCCTGACCTCAGCTGACCTGCTGGGATTGGGATTATGTAATCAGCAGCTAGGGGTTGGCAGCGAGGGCAGGTAGACGCTGGGCAACCTCCAGATAACCCCACGGCCTGCTGGGAAGATATTGGAGCCCCAGAGCCCTGGCACGACTCCCTGCCCTCCAAGCCTGGATCAGGGGCCACCTTGGGGCCCCGTGGAGCCGCCTTATGGTCCAGAGGAGGGGGGGGGTAGCTCACTAATACAGCACCTCCCTTCTTTAGAGCTTTGTGATTCGTTACCAGCAGATTATAATCCCATTAGAAAGGCAGATCAACTTTAGGTGATTAAACATGATCACCAAAAATCAATTATATTTTCAGAAAAGGACCCTTACATCAGTTTGGTACTATTTACATCATAAGGATCACGTCAGTACGCTACACTACATCCCTGCTCATGACGCCTGTGTTGCAGGGGCTCAGCGTGTTGCTCAAGGGCACTACGGCAGGACGGACAGCTGTTGACAGACATGTTGGTTGCTGTGGGCATCGAACCTCTGACCTTTCAGCGACGGGATGGGACGGGCTCTCGAACCACTTGCCCACCCCGTCTCCTATTTCTGTCTCCTGTCTTTCTGAAGAACATGGAGACATTAGCAAACAGAAACACGTTTATAAGTGCTTGCATTGACACACACACACACACACACACACACACACACACACACACACTCTTTCTCCATCATCATTTCTGCGAGTGCTGCCGTCTCTCTTTCTTTTCAGCTGCGTCTCTCATCCCAGAGCAGTAATCCAGCTCCTGTAATTGCGTTCGGCTGCTTTCAGTGAAAAAACACTTTGGTCCTTATTCTCCTCATCTGCTGCTTTCTGCCATCAGCATCACCCTTCATTAACTCGTCTCCGAAGTAGTCAACAAGGCACAAAGGCAGATGCCGGCTTCTATTGAGACTGAATAGACCTTAGCTAAAAAAAAAACACTAAACTCCAAAGACAAACAGGATGTGAGGATGAAGACACCCCAAACAGCTGTTCACAGCCTTTCTCTCTTCCTGCGTCTCAATTAGCCACGATGGCAGCAGCCAGAGAAATAGTTGTGTTATTTGTGTTGATTCTGCCATTGCTTTGCCTTTGAATATATCCTGTAATCCTGCAGCTCTGATTGGTCTTTCACTCTCTGACTGATGTTGGAAGAGGAAAACTTGAGAGATGCCGCCGCTAACGCAACCCAAACCCTCCGCTGACTCCCGCCTCAGCATCTCTCTTTATTTAGCCTCTTCTTCCACTGAAGACGAGGACTTGTCTCCTTCAAACAGTTCAGGATTGTTAAAGGTGCAATGAGCATTTTAACATCATCACATCACTGGTTTTACCTGGTGTAATGACTGGAAACCAGCGAGACCATGGTGGAGACGACTGGTAGCCCCGTTACTAACAAACATTAATAACGAACATTTGAAATAAAAATATATTTTGTATTAAAACAGCAAACTAATTAGGATGAGGAGTTTTACTGTCATGTTGTAATTAATACCTATTATAATAAATACTGATCTTTTTATTCTTGTAATTATTCAGTGTTTTTGTGTTTCATTCTAGAGTCTGTTGGACGTGCTCGATGTAAGTTATTATTGTTATTGTTATGTTTTCGATGTTTCATAAGATGACAGTTAAAGAGACACACTTCATGATAAACGCTTCATAGACATGAGTGATGATGCTGACATCCGTCCCCATGACAACACGTCTGATATACTATATATACATATGAACCATATCCATATGACGAGGTGAGTACTGGACCTCTGGACCCACTACAAAACACTCTGCACAATCTGATGGGGGGTGAACTATTCCTCTGTTATATATATCATATATAAGGCCTATATTAATAACAGGTATACAGTACATGGGGGCAAACAGGAAATATTTATCAAACTATATATATACATTGGACTTTGATATATATATCAAATCTGATGTTTATATATCAAAGTTTGATATTTCCTGTATAGCCCCCATAATATATATATATATATATATATATAATATGTATTAATAGCAGGTGTACGGTGTGTCACTCTTCCCTGGCTCACTGTTCCCTCTGAGCTGGTAGGTGATTGTGTAGGTGATTGTGCAGGTTTTTCCTCAGCTGAATTTTAATTAGCACTACGTTCATGAAGATTCAACGTTTTAATGAACAAAACTGTTCGCATTGCCGCTGCGCTTATCGCCGAGCCGATCGCAGCCCCATCACACATTAGAAAAGGAAACGTAATTAAAAAGATATCACAAAGGCTGTCGGGCTAAACTCGCCTTTTCAATTACATTTTCTTTGTCGGTCTAAACCACTCAATCAGCAATATCCTGGCTGAGGCCGCCTCCTCTCCATGCCGCCGTCCTGCTGCTGTCCTGCATGGTCACTATCAATACTTCCCTCTTCAAGCTTAAAACACTTCTGAGGAACAACAAGAGCAGATATGGACGAAGTGCAGTATCATAATGTAGGCATCCTGACTGTGTCCATAATGAAGCAGCAGTATTGGTGCTGTTGTTGACGTTGTGTCACCAACCCACTGTGTTACCGTCAGCTTTAATCAACATGTCCCTCACAGCCTCTCCTACCATATCATCTACATGACAGCTCCTTTCTCTGGCTGTGGATGCTTCAGCAGCTAAAGCTAATCTTAGCAGGTCACATACACATAGCCCTACACACACACACACACACACACACACACACATGGTGAACACATATAGTCATCAACACTTATATACTCATATGTGCATTTTACGGTCCAGATCTGAAGGTTTCACTCCAAAACACTGGAAATCCTTTAAGAGGTTGCTGATGTTGGTTGCTGCCTGCATGTTGCACCAACCTGGAAGTTGCACAACTCTGTGTAATACTTTGATATTTTTCTTTTGTTTTTATTGTAAATATTTAGCTGAATGTGACTTTAGATTAGTGTTTCTATGTGTAATATCTGCTGTTTTGTCTTTCCTGTTTTCATGTTTTTTTGTTTTTTTAAATAAACTTATTTTGATTTCATCCTCTAAAATGTTACTATTGTAAAAGTAAAGAGCAATTTTCAAAAGTGAGTTTACTCAAATGCCAGCAATCATTTAGTATGAGTTGGTGTCACATTTTCCAAAGGCTCATGTCTCATTTTACCATCAATAAATAAATCATCAGCACATTGATCTACAGACATTAGTATGATTACTGTCAGCCTCTACCAGCCTCTACCAGCCTGTCAGCCTCTACCAGCCTCTACCAGCCTCTACCAGCCTGTCAGCCTCTACCAGCCTCTACCAGCCTCTACCAGCCTCTACCAGCCTGTCAGCCTCTACCAGCCTCTACCAGCCTCTACCAGCCTCTACCAGCCTCTACTCTCATTCTACATTGTGGCCACCAGGGTCGATTTGGAGGGAAATCTGCTGGATTGCTTTACGGCACCAAACAGGAAGAGGGCGCTGTTCTTCCAGCGCTAACGGAGCTAAAGATAAAGAGTTTCTGGAGACGGCAGATGGAGGAAGGAGAGAAAGGAAGATGGAGGAATCACTTCAACATGTTGATCCTCTTCAGGAAAGACAAAGACGCCAGGGAGGGGGAGGGGGGACAGGAAGCAACGGGGCTTATGGGAAATGTAGTCTTAATGTGGAGAAAACTGCCAGGCCTTCCCAGTCTGTTCATTACTGCCTTGAATAACAGTTCATCACTGCCTCCTCTCTGTTCCACCAGAACACTTCAGCTGGGCGACTGCCTTTTACATCAGCATCTCTCCTTCTGCTGTCAGCTCCTCTGATGGCACAGTGCAAAAACAAAAGCAGATAGAGGAGAGGGGGGAGGAAAGGGGGAGGAGAGGGGGAGGAGGCCTGTATCAATATGCAGAGCAGCTCCTTCTCCCTCCTAACATATCCACATCCAAGCATATCTGACTGTGTGCTTTATAGAGCATGTAGCTCTTCCACTTCCATACAAGTGCACAGATACTACAGAGGGGGGGGGGGGGCTTCATGAAGAAATACACAGCAAGACAGAAATGTGTGATATCTGCAGAAATCAAGACATCATCTTCCTTCCCGTCATTCAGGGCGCAGCGTGACGCCCATCCAGACTGGAGGGCTTCACCATCCAGTCAGGACGCAACTCATCTGATGTTCCTTCTGGGGACAAATTAACAAATCAAGACGGAACACTTTCCTCAGACAACGTTGGGCTCTGTCTTTTTTTTTTGAAGTAATAAAATACCTGCAGTGCGACATTAAAGCGATATTCTACTAAGAAGCAAAGGGGAGCAGGGGTAGGAAGGGGGAGACAGATAGCGAGGGAAGCTGGAGAATGAAAGCTGATTTGCGGATGCCTGCGAGCGCTGATCCCTCCTCTCCAGCTCGGGGTTTGATGCCTCTCTGAGAGGAGAAGCTCATTTCAGGGCCGACTAATTTCTCCATTATAGGTGCACAATTATCCCGGTGTGACTGGGAACACAGATATGGGAATCAGAAAGGTAAAAGAAGGAATAAGCAAGGCCTTATTACTGAGGGGGGGAGAGAGAGAGGGGTGAGGAAGAGGGAAACATGGGGGAGGAGGAAACTGAAGGAGAGCGTTTTAGATGTTTCTCATCTCTTAATTGCGATCAGCATGGAGAGTTAAGCACAGATTAATCTGCTGAAGGACGCTGGTTGTGGCGGCGGCTGGTAAGGCTGCAGCAGCCTCCCTCTGGTCCCTTCACTCCTTCAGCTGATGGGCTTTTTGTGGAGGGTGTTTCTTAAGATCACAGGAATTAAGAGTATTCAAGTTATAATAAGGGCATCATTTTCCCACCAGTAGAAAAGACGTTTCCAGTGTGTTGTTACTGGCGTGGCAGCAGCCGGTCGGTGTGTTTTAATATGTATGTTATGCTTTGGTTATCTGTCTGCCGCGTGTGAATGATGAAAACCACAATTGCAGTCGGATCCACTCTGCTGCCTGACAGCTGTTACGCTTTGCTGCAAGGCTCCTTTGAAACTTAATGCAGATTTGCAAAAACTGTTCAAAGAAAACTTTTGAGGAGCGAGTATGGCGTGATGCGGTATTGTGCTGAGTTAAACATTTTCACAGGAAGCGGAGCCGGGCGAATTTAGAGTTTCAAGGTAAGTACTCGCGGGTCTGGGCTGCTGTCTCTCTGTTGATTTAACTCCTGGTACAGGAGCTGGTTGTTTAAGGGGAGCAGGGAGTTGGGAGCCTCGGCAGGATCTGCAGCCCATCGCACCTCCAACTTCCTCGGCTGTTTTCTCTCTTATTCCTCCAATTAGGGAACTCTCCCAGGATGCAATGCAACATTTGTCTCCATTAATAATGTAGGTTATAAGGAGAGCCAGGCTTTTTGGGTAAACCCCGATGAAAAGTTCTTGGAAGTCTCATACAGAGATCCAATTACAACGCCGAGCCGTTAGCAGAGGGAAGTTAGTGCACTGGTGGGACGGGATCAGACAGAACCCCCCCCACAGCAAACAGCACTTATTGCTTATTTCAGCAAGCACAATAAATCATAGAGTCTGAGCGCCGGGAATCGATTCCTTCAACCCGTGATTATTCTGAGTGATACTGTACAAGCAGGGTGTGTTTACATAATCGGCTGTGTGTGTGTGTGTGTGTGTGTGTGTGTGTGTGTGTGATGTCTGTACATGACGCCCCCCCCCGTCCTGACAGCCTGCTCTGTTCATCCACCATCTGACAGGTTCAGTCTCCTGGTCAAAGACAAACCCCATAATAAGGACAAAGACACGCTTGGCACTCGCTCTTTTAATCCCTCTATCTCGCACTACAGTTGCAAATCTGAAGCGATGGTATCACGCCGCGTTTCATCCGTGCATGCTAAATCCATTTTGAAACATATTTTGGGATGCCAATCTAATGGATTATTGGATTGGGATGGCTTGGTCTTGTTCAGATTCTGCAGGAGAGATATTTGCTCTGGCCGCGTTGTTTACTGGGAAACACAGATCAGCCCGGTGATCTGTCCGTCTTGTTCCACATTCAGCAGCATCCTGGTGTCAGTCCATCAGCCCCAGTGGTCCAGCGGGCGGAGGTTCCTATAGGACTGGTATGGATGAGTCCCTGCCTCTTGGTATCATGTTAAACTAAATAAACTGACGGTAACGTTCCATCAAAACGAACACAAATGACTCTTATATAACCTCTAGCACCGGGCACCGTGGGTACCCGTCAGATCTGTAGTCATGGTAACGTAAACTCATAGCAGAGAAAGCTTGACGTAGGCTAATGATATCTTGGTTCTCGATGTTAGCTAGCTACGTACTATGCTATGTTTTAGCCTAGCAGGAAGGCAGAGACGTTCCTGAAAAGATTGTAAAATATCAAGAAAAAGAAAAGCCACTGTCATTTTTTCACCCTGATGATGAAACGTGATGATCTGTCTAGAGAGGAAGCTGCTAGGGAACTGAAACGGCTAACGTCAGATTGAAACTAATGGATTCCCTGTATCCGATATTCCCTTTTCCATATGTGCATCGTTGTTTTGATATAACGTTGATGTTTAGATATGTTGTCATAGTGATCAACAAAGTTATCATTGTATCAACAATTATCTTAACCAATCTGAGTCATCTAAAAAGTTGCCTATTGGCAGCCATCAACGTTAGCTAGCTAGCTAATGCTGAATGCACACTGCTATATAGATGTGAGCTTTGGGAAACAAACCCACATCCTTTTAAATTCAATCACCTTCTATGACCATATTTATATATTATAACGCACTAATAACACCTTATGACCTTATGATGCTTATAACAACACACACCCCACTATAACACCACTGATGAAACATATATATCTATCTATATATATATATCCTTATATCTATCACAGGGTTATCATGTGTTATGGTTAAGACTAACCCTCCTACTCACTTATTACCTGCAGAAGACAACCATAACTTTATTAGATGAATTAGGAGAAACTAAAAGAATTCAACGGTAAAATATGATGTTGCATGGTTTGTTTAAATGCAGAATGATGCATTATGCTGAACACATAATGGGCATTAATAATTCTGTGTTGAGTGTCTGTAGCATACTGCTGCTTTAATACCAGTTATTATAACAATTCATCACCATTCATCAGGGTGTTGTGACCTCTGACCCTTGACCTCCTTACTCTTGGTTGCTTGCAGGGTTATTATAGTTTTGGATATAGTTTTCATTAGTTTTTATTTTTATATAGCTACAGTATATACAATTTTCATTCCAATTTCAGTTTAGTTCTAGTTAGTTTTCATTGTGGTTGGTTGGTGGTTGGTTTTATTTAGTTTCCGTTCTAGTTTTAGTATTTTTTGTCAATGTGGTATTTTAAAGGTATCAGGACAGGACAGGTATTACAAACAATAAATCCTAAATTCTGTATTAACATTATTTTTTCAATACATCCTCAACTAACTTAAAGCTAACTTGTTCAGGTACGTCATAATAACCTGCAGTTATCACAGTAGCTGCATCATAACAGTCAACTGTGATCTGATCTCAGTTAATTACTAATTTCGACATCAGTTGTGCAAACAGTGACAGCGACGATGTCACTTCCTCTGAGAACAGGAAGTCATGGAGGCCTAACAAGTCGGTGGACAGGATAGCGCCATCTGGTGGTGTTCAGTAAAAATACCCAAAAATTATTTTGTACCAAAAAAAAAAACTAGAAACATTTCACATTTATTTTTATTTTAGTTTTACAAGTAAACAAGATGGTTTTAGTTCAGTTTTAGTTTTATCAATATTTCTAATGTTTCTTAACAGTTTTAACAGCTAGTTTTACTTCTAGTTTACTGTGATCACCTTGTACTGTTGGTGATCGAGGACTGAAGCTCGTTCTGAGTCTCCTGGCTGCCGTCGGTCTCAGGTGACGGCAGTACCTCAGGTGACGGCAGTATCGTTCAGACCGCTACAGGAGACGAGATCTGGTTGGTGGGAGGAAAACCCAGTATCTTTTCAAGGTTTGAGTGAAGTGGAGCCACGGGCGTCAGGCTGAGCAGCTAAGCCCGTCCTGACATTTAGAGCTGTAAGACCTCGAGGCATCATGAAAGATTTCTCCTCATTTTCTGAAGAGAACATTTGAAACTTTGAAGGTGCCCAAAGCTTTCCCAAAGTGGAAACTCAAAGCAGGTTGGGAGAGTTTCCACTGGAGGGAGAATATTGAGACCCAAATGCCAAAACGTAATGAGTGACGGGAGTTTGACTGGAGGCTCTGAGGGACCAAGAACCATTAGGATCAATACTCACATTCATCTGGGTTTCCGGTCCTCAGCTACTTACAGTGCTATGATCCATTATGATCCATAATCTGGTCCGTCCCCCCGTCCCCCCGTCCGTCCGTCCGTCCGTCCTGGTGTCGGTACTGGAGACAGTTGGTTTGAAGGACGGCGAGCCCCGGCGCTCCGCCACTAATGAGCGCGATCAGGGGCCGCTGTTCAGCCAGTGAACCCAGCTGGATGTGATTAAGCCAGCGTGACCCTTTGCCGACCCCAGGGGCCGGTCGGCGCCGCGGGGGGGGCCCCAGAATAAACCCGGGCCAAGGAGAACCCAAACCCTGCCAAGCCTACCTGCCAGCCGCCGACAAACCGAGGCCAACCAAGCGCACCACGAAACACCAAACGCCACCTGCCACACCGAGCCTGATCCCCGCTGCACAGCAGAGAGGGTGTGTGTGTGTGTGTGTGTGTGTGTGTGTGTGTGTGTTTGTTTGTTTGTGTGTGTGTGTGTGTGTGTGTGTGTATGCCTGGGTGAATACGTGTGTGTATGAATGTGTACGTGTGTGCATATTTTCATGAAATTATGTATACATGTGTGCATGTGGTGTGTGTGTGTGTGTGTGTGTGCATGTGGTGTGTGTGTGTGTGTGTACGTGCATGTGGTGTGTGTGCATGCAGGCATGACTGAATATGTGTGTGTGCGTCTGATATGAATCTATATGTATGTGTGTGTCAATGTATAAATATGTGTGTGACTACCTATGAGTGTGTGTGTGTGTGTGTGTGAAGCTGTTTAGATGAACACGCTGCGATGAGGTCGGGGCGTTTCTTCATGATGATTGACAGCTAATTGACAGATGATTGACAGGTGGTAGAGCTCTCTCAGCAACGGTATCCCAGCATCCTTCTCTTCTCCAGGAGATCAACTCAGGTTTGCCTCGATGGAAGGAAGATGTTTCTGATTATTGTTATATCATGATTCCTGGTATTGATTAGTTAATAACGAGCTGCTGTCCTCTCCAAGCCCAAGTGAGGGGGTTCAGGGGTTCAGGGGTTCAGGGGTTCAGGGTTTCAGGGTTTTGAGGGTTTTGAGGGTTTTGAGGGTTTTAGGCTGGTTAATTCATGCAAAAAGGAATAAATTAATTTGTAGATTTGAAATATATTTTTCACATTCACTGAATCATCCAAAATCATCTTCTGACCTGTGGGACGGCGGAAATCAATGTCTTACTGTGGGAAGCCATTCATCAGACTAGACTATCATAGAAAATATCACAAATAACAAAAGAGCCTAAAAAGAGAAACATCAGAACGTATTGAGACGTCAGAATATCTGGACTCAATTCAGTTCGAGTGCAGCAACATTTATCTATTGCTAATCAATAAGCTTGTCATAAACCGATTCCCCTGTCAGCTCCACCCAAACCGGCTCTGACATCCAATATGGCAGAAGCTGCTCTCAGGAGAGACCGAGATCCAGCAGAACATCTGAAGGCTGATGAAGATCTGCAGCAGAGGTAATTGTAAAAGGCAGTCGACAAGCTGCAGGCGTGTACTCAACACTGTTACAGTAATACTACTTTCCTCAGTAAGTAGTAGTACATCAACGTACTGGTTCAGTTTCAGGTCTGATATTAGAGTTAGAAGTCGTTGCTTCAATCATCACAACTAAAGAAAAGTGACTTGTCTGGGTGGAAGTAATCCCACTACAACAACATTGGTTTCCTGATGGAGAGGAAACTGATTGATCCTTTTAGAAGAAGAGAGGAAGAGGAGGAGGAAAGTACCAGAAGAAAAGAGGAAGAGGAGGAGGAAAGTACCAGAAGAAGAGAGGAAGAGGAGGAGGAAAGTACCAGAACCACCAGAGGAACCGATGACTTTATAATAGGTAACACAAAATAATCTGTTACTACTAGCAACAAGCCCAACACAGATGAACGCACATCTATAGGAGATATGGCACACACATATACAGTATATATATATATATGTGTGTGTGTGTGTGTGTGTGTGTGTGTGTGTGTGTGTGTGTGCAGTTGAGCGGCACACACATGCACATGCACGAACACACACGGCATTGTGGGAGACAGCTGAAGGGTAAAAGCCATGAAAGCGATGATCAGTCAGGTTTGCAATCTATCATTTGGCCTTTGAACCCGTCTGAGCGTGACAGGTAAACAGATCCGGTGTCCACATGGCTTCCCGCCGGAGGAGCCGGCCAGGAAACAGAGCCGCTCTGACAGCCGTTCACAAAACACCTCCCCAATTAGATCTCATGTAGGCAGGCGAGCTGAAACTAGGCCACCATAACTGATGTTTTCAAACGGAAAAAATAAGTCGAGTTAGCGTGATCCCTCCCGAGGCTCGGCAGGGTTTGGTTGGTGCGGCGTCTTACGGGAGGCTGCAGCTCCGGCGCCGGGCTGGGGAGGGTAGGCCAGCTCTCAACGGACAAACAACACGACGACGCGGCGTGGAGAACCGAGGAGAGATTCCACACCGTGGCAAATATCTGAGTCAGACTCACCGACGGATAAAGGAGGAAGACGTACCAACACGGTGCATGCATGTACACGGAGAAAACACACACACACACACACACACACACACACACCAGCATCAGAATAGCGCCCTGACTAACCCTGAATCAGGCGGCGGCGGGGGCTACAGGAGGGAAAGCGCCCCGGGCTGCTCCAGGCTGAATGAGGCAGAAAGGGGATATTGTAGTTGTGCTGAATGCAATAAGAGCAATCTGTACATGCTGTCCCTGGCAGAGCGGCGCTGTGTAATTGAACCGTATGAGACCTCTGAGGGGGGGGGGGGCTGACAATGGGACTACAGTAGCTTTAAGCCGATTCACATTCAAGTCAGAGCGAAAAAAGAAAAAAAACCCTGGGCCACAGTCCAAATATAACAAAGTGTTAGTGGAGCAGACAGCGGTCCGTTATGGACCGAGCTGCTGGACAAATGGAGATTTTCCTTCCAAAATGAAATCTACCTTTTTTTAAAAATGTGATGCTCCCGCTGCAGCACGGCCTCATGGGAAAGAAACTCATGTTGGAAAAAACGTTCAAGTGGTTTTAAGACAAAGATTGAATCTACAGATTTAGAAAGTTTTTTCCAACATTCATTTTCCAACACCAAGTTAAAACAATCTTTAAAATCACATTAGTAATGAAACCCTCTAAATGCAGCTCTTGTCTTTGTGTCTCCGAACAATGAGCGGCAGAAACACCGGAGCAGGAAATTCATTTTCAAACTCCACACTACCGAACACGTCTTTCAGGTTATTTTCTAAATGCTGTGCACGCCACTTGTTATCACCTCAGGTTCTTTAAAAAAACGAGTCTCTCAGGCCTCCTCCGTCTGCTGGCTGTGGAGGAAGAGAGTGGGAGAGGCTGTGATCCTCCGACGGCTTTCCTCCGGCAAACAAAGGAGAAATCTCCATTATGCAGCCTTGAGATTAAAGCTCCATTCAGCGTCCTGTATGGAGGCGAGGATGGAGCGGGGCCGGGGCCAAGACGCCTGATGAGAGGGATAAGGGTCGGCCCGGATGAAAGGGAGGGTAGGCTGCTGCTGGGTGACTGTCCTGTAACTGAAGGAGCACAGGTTTGATCCCTGCACCGGCCGAGGTTCAGCCAATCAGAGTAGAAATGCGAGGCGTTGCAGATTTGCAGCGCTGCATCTCGTCCCCGTCGCTTCCTCTAATCGGCTCCTGTCTTCAGTTTCTAAATCCTTTCTATCTTTCCTCCTCAGCCTCTTTCCTTCCTCTGCACCTCTCTATCATCCCTCATCTCTCTCTCCAGTTTGTTCTGCGGTTCGGCTGATATGGGTTTTTGAAGCTGATATTTTTAGCCTCAAGTTACAGGTGGACGATATTTGACCTCATCAGGAAACTCTGGGAGACGTTCCTGCCTTCAAATGAGTCGTTATGAACATTATCGATCAATTAAATGAATCAGGTTGTAATAGTCAGGGAGGAACCTCGTCACAGCTGATCTGATATCAGGCCCTGAATGGTTCCCTCAGTGTTCTGGGTGCTGTGACCTCTGACCTGGTTGTTTCTAGTCACCAGAGGCCTGTGAAGCCTCGCAGAGAGAGAATTAAATAATCATTAATCCATGAATCCATGAATCCATTAATCTTTAATCATTAAGAACCTAATAAGCGTTGTCAAGATGTTGAAGGTTGTCTCAGTTAACAGACTCAGCTCAGGGCAGAACGCATTCACCGTCAACAATACATGTGCAACCACAACGGTGAAACAAACAGAGCCCAGATCAGTTCCCGGTTCCTCGACGCTGATGAAAGACGAGTGCTGCTGTATGTGTTGTGATGAGCCGGTCTATGAATACCTGTGCGTGGGCCGGATGGGATAATGGGCCGGTGAACGAGGACCCGGAGCCAAGCGGACATGTGTGGGTTGGCGCTCGTTGTGCTGCTGCGGTCGAGGTCGCCGGCAGCGCCTCAAACGCACCTATTTTGTTTTTCCAAAGCGATGGAGAGTTCCTTCCCGGAGGTGGCGGCGGTGTAAGCGGCCGGTCGGATCCATCTGTTTCCCAGGATGTATGTGCAAAAGAGCCGCGGCGTTATTAGACCTCAGAGGGGAAACAGAGTGTATCAATCTGGAGAACAGCGGCGAGGCTCTCCGCTAGCCGCCGCTCCTTCCTGCCACGGCGACTGATGGGACGTCTGGCGTGAACCCGTTGACAGGTCAATTATTCCCCCAGCTGAATTACAGTGTATAATATCTACCCCGGCAACACCAGCAGAGATTGAAACACCCCCAGGGTAAAATATGCCATCTTCTATATATTGGATTTTCCCTCCTGCCGCCGCTCGGTGCCGCGGCGTTACCCCAGGACCTACAAAATCAAAGTTCACTCCCAGATATAACGTCTTACACCCATACGTTGTGTTTCCTCGTCTGAAGGATGGTCGTCAAACGGTCATAAGTCAGGATTTGTTGTGTTCCCCCTTCATGCAGGATATTGGAAGTGTTCGGCCCAGATACAACAGACGGCGGGCCGGAGGAACGCCGGTGGAGAGGATCGCTCCAGGCCGGCGGATCAGGAGGCCACGGGAAAGTATGTCATCTGAGAGACACGTCACCATGTTCCAATATCAAACACAGAGCAGCCCGGCGAGGCGGCCATGTTGGCGGCGCTGCGGTACTTCCTTCCTCAAAGTCATCACATATGAAAAAACATCTCAAATATTAAAAAGAAAATGTAATATAAAAAGAAATATATGGAATTTACCCACAGGGATCTTGGGAGTTTGAGAGTTCATCTCCAACAGCCGGAACAACTAAAGAACGCTCCAAAGTCATCAGTCTGTCCAAGATGGCGGGGTCGGCCCCTCCACACGCCGACAGTCTGAGCAGTTCAGCTTGGCTTCCTAGATAGGGCACCCTGAAGCCGGCGTGGAGGCAGCCATGTTGGGGCGTGCCCTCACGGCGGGACGTCCTGGCCAGGTGAGGCGGCGCCAGGTGGGACTCAACGCTACGACAGGTGGGAGAGACGGAGCGATGCCGGGGTTCTGGCCTCTGCTGTCACGGTGAGTTCAGGGACCCAAAGGTGACCGGTTGGTCTCTCCGTCGGAGGACAAACTCCTTCTACAGTCTAGGCATTTAGCTGTCTGTCTGTCTGTCTGTCTGTCTCTGTCTATCCGTCTATCTATCTGTCTGTCTATCCGTCTGTCTGTCTGTCTGTCTATCCGTCTATCTGTCTGTCTGTCTGTCTGTCTGTCTCTGTCTATCCGTCTATCTGTCTGTCTGTCTGTCTCTCTGTCTGTCTATCTATCTATCTGTCTGTCTATCCGTCTATCTGTCTGTCTGTCTCTCTATCTATGTATGTGTCTGTCTGTCTGTCTGTCTCTCTGTCTGTCTATCTATCTATCTGTCTGTCTATCCGTGTATCTGTCTGTCTGTCTGTCTATCCGTCTGTCTGTCTGTCTGTCTGACAGAATGATGGAAAGAACAAATTATGGAAGGAAAGGAGGAAGAGATCTTTAATGTTTCCTCCCCTCCCCAGGACACATGAAGGCAGCATCACGGCGGTCTGCAGCTCCTCCCCCAAGACACCACAGCGTTGAGGACAGCGTTGAGGAGGCTGAGAGAGTTCAGCAGGATCACAGTGAGGCGAGTTAATGACGGCATTCATCAGAGCTGGAGGCGCCGCGTCCGCAGAATTACCCATAAGCATCTCGCAGCGTGAACCTCCACGACACGCAACCATGAAAATATGGCATTTTATCATTGCAAGGTCTCTGCCCCCGACAGCGGCAAACAAAGTGGTTTTCCCATTAGCAGGGAGCGCCCCCCCCACCCCCCCACCCCCCACCACCCACCCAGTGTAGCAGCAGAGTGGGCGGGCGGAGAAGGAAACCTTATTCTGGTAAAAACAACCAGGAGGTCCGGGGGGGGGGGGGGGGTGTTGTCTGACCATCCTCTTTATAATGATGCTGCATTCATGTCACATGGGAAAGATGGGAGATGGTAGAGCTTTCCCCTTAAAATAACAGATACAGATACTACTAGATAATACTGTTACCTCAGCTTTAAGTATATAAATATTACTAGATAATACTGTTACCTCAGCTTTAAGTATATAAATACTACTAGATAATACTGTTACCTCAGCTTTAAGTATATAAATACTACTAGAGAATACTGTTACCTCAGCTTTAAGTATATAAATACTACTAGAGAATACTGTTACCTCAGCTTTAAGTATATAAATACTACTAGAGAATACTGTTACCTCAGCTTTAAGTATATAAATATTACTAGATAATACTGTTACCTCAGCTTTAAGTATAAATACTACTAGATAATACTGTTACCTCAGCTTTAAGTATATAAATACTACTAGAGAATACTGTTACCTCAGCTTTAAGTATATAAATACTACTAGATAATACTGTTACCTCAGCTTTAAGTATAAATACTACTAGATAATACTGTTGCCTCAGCTTTAAGTATAAATACTACTAGATAATACTGTTGCCTCAGCTTTAAGTATATAAATACTACTAGATAATACTGTTACCTCAGCTTTAAGTATAAATACTACTAGATAATACTGTTGCCTCAGCTTTAAGTATATAAATACTACTAGATAATACTGTTACCTCAGCTTTAAGTATAAATACTACTAGATAATACTGTTACCTCAGCTTTAAGTATAAATACTACTAGAGAATACTGTTACCTCAGCTTTAAGTATATAAATACTAGAGAATACTGTTACCTCAGCTTTAAGTATATAAATACTACTAGAGAATACTGTTCTGTATACTGGTGATGGGTTTGATGTGACTTGTGGTCCAGAGGAGGAACGACTAGGAATCATCATCACGAGTTGTTTTGTGATCACAACTCTTAAACCGCCGTGGCAGGAACGATGGCTGCTTCCTGGTTTGCGGCGGCCGTTTGGTTTCCTGTGGTGGATATTTGGTTTGAACTCCCTCGGCGCGTTCAGCGTGAAAATGCTGATCAGGAGAAACCGAAGTCGACAGGAAACTTCAATCATGGCGTCTTGGCGGCTTCAAATGAGTTTGAGCGTTTGAACACTTACAAGTCGCTGCTTTGTACCATGCAGTCGCTCCAGCGGTGATTCCCATGTGACCACACGAGTGTTGTAACGAGAGAGGAGACAAACGAGGGCCGACGAGGAAGAGGAAGAGGAGGAGGAGGAAGAGGCAGCTTGGTGTGTTTGTTGTGGCCGCAGCTGCCAGGAATTGTTTTCCGTGTTGAAAACCGTCACGCTCAAATCGCGGTGACAAACGTGTTGAAGCGGCTTATTAATAGAATTGACTGTATCTGTCAGGACGCGTCGCACCGCGGCCCGGCGCCGTTGGCAGGATGTAATGTCACGGTGTCGCCGAGGTAAACACACCGAAGACAGAGTGGGAACGACTAAACCTTCAGACTGGGACGGCGTCGACGTGTCCAAACACGCGTAAAACATTACAGGGATCCAAGGGACGCCACGGAGAAGAAAAGGTGATTTGCAGCTCATCAAATGCTACATTGTATGTTCGTATTGATTATTGATAAACATAAAGTTAGTAAACAGAGAGGCGGGGCTAGCCGTCCCTCCATCCATCACCGGAGCATCTTGAATCCTGACAGGTCAGATCCCGGCGAGGCCGAAGCCCCGCGAGCCGCCGCTCCGTCCATTAAGCCGCCGCCGTCTCTGATGTCACCGAGCATCAAGTTGCATTAAACATTTAGATGTTTATCATTAGAGTCGCTAATGCAATCACGCTAATGCTCTGAAGAGGAGGGGCTGGGGGGGGGGGGGGGGGGGAGAAACTGATATCGTGTGTGAGTGAGTGTGTGTGTGTGTGTGTGTGTGTGTGTGTGTGTGTGTGTGTGTTCACAGACAGAGTGGATGCGTTTCACATTTTATCAGCTTGGCCTCCATGTTCTCATTTAACAGCTGAGCACACCCAGAGAGAGAGAGAGAGAGAGAGAGAGAAAGAATGAGAGAGAGAGAGACAGGCAGAGAGAGAGAGAGAGAGAGAGAGAGAGAGAGAAAGAATGAGAGAGAGACAGGCAGAGAGAGAGAGAGAGAGAGAAAGAATGAGAGAGAGACAGGGACTGGCAGAGAGAGAGAGAGAGACAGGCAGAGAGAGAGAGAGAGAGAGAGACAGGCAGAGAGAGAGAGAGAGAGAGAGAGACAGGCAGAGAGAGAGATAGAAACATGATAGATACAAACTGCTTTGTCAACATGTTTCTGTTCATGTCAATAAAGCTTATTTGAATTGAATTGAATGAAAAGAGAGACAGAAAGTTTGCCTCCAGGTCAGTGAACACACGCGCGCACACACACACACACACACACACACACACATTGATTTGTGTAATAATAATAATAATAATAATAATAAATATATTAGATATTGATCAGTTCCTCCATTCAGACTGAGATGAACTAAAGAACATAATCAATATCTATAATCATTACTTATTATTACTCACTCACCTCCAGCCGCCGTCACATTAAAGCTCATTAAACAGCACTAAGGTGTGTGTGTGTGTGTGTGTGTGTGTGTGTGTGTGTGTGTCGGGGGACCAAGTGACATTTTATGGCATTGCTTTCCATTTTGTCGACTTTTGATGCCAGGAGGGAGAGAGAGCATGACAGGGAATGCAGAGGGAGAGAGAGAGAGAGAGAGAGACAGGGTGAGAGACAAACAGATAGACAGGGAGAGAGAGACAGAGAGACAGGAAGAGAGAGAGACAGGGAGAGAAAGAGAGACAGAGAGACAGGGAGAGAGAGAGACAGGGAGAGAGAGAGAGACAGAGAGACAGGGAGAGAGAGAGAGTGAGACAGGGAGACAGGGAGAGTGAGAGAGACAGGGAGAGAGAGAGAGACAGAGAGACAGGGAGAGAGAGAGAGTGAGACAGGGAGACAGGGAGAGTGAGAGAGACAGGGAGCTACTGCACCAGCGTAACAACACAATAGGACAAGTGTTTTTTACTGCTGAGTGAGTCATCTGTCATACACAGATGATCTTTGGCCTCATATGAGAGGATGAAGATGAAGATGAAGATGAAGGGCTTTTATTCCTGTTGTATGTCGGCTTTTACAGATGTAGCTACTGTACTCTACTGTACTCTACTCTGCTGTACTCTACTGTATTGTACTGTACTCTACTGTACTCTACTCTGCTGTACTCTACTGTACTCTACTCTGCTGTATTCTACTGTATTCGACTCTGCTGTGCTCTACTCTGCTGTACTCTACTGTATTGTACTGTACTCTACTCTGCTGTGCTCTACTCTACTGTATTCTACTCTATTCTACTCTGCTGTGCTCTGTCCCTCTATTACATTATGTTACATTAAATTATGAATTAATTCATGTCTCATATCCTCTTACTCCTATTGAGGGTCACGGGGGGGTTATATCTATATCTATAGATCTGTAGATCTATAGATCTAGATATAGATCTGTAGATCTGTAGATCTGTAGATCTATATATAGATCTACAGATCTAGATCTATAGAGTTAAATATATATCGTTACATACAGTTATACATATATACATGTGTATATATCTGTATCCAGTACATGTAGTACATGTAGTTATGTGTCTCCTCTGTATATATCTGTATACAGTACATGTAGTCCATGTAGTTATGTGTCTCCTCTGTATATATCTGTATACAGTACATGTAGTCCATGTAGTTATGTGTCTCCTCTGTATATATATGTATACAGTACATGTAGTCCATGTAGTTATGTCTCCTCTCTATATTTATGTATACAGTACATGTAGTCCATGTAGTTATGTGTCTCCTCTGTATATATGTGTATACAGTACATGTAGTACATGTAGTTATGTATCTCCTCTGTATATATATGTATACAGTACATGTAGTCCATGTAGTTATGTGTCTCCTCTGTATATATCTGTATACAGTACATGTAGTACATGTAGTTATGTATCTCCTCTGTATATATATGTATACAGTACATGTAGTACATGTAGTTATGTATCTCCTCTGTATATATATGTATACAGTACATGTAGTCCATGTAGTTATGTGTCTCCTCTGTATATATCTGTATACAGTACATGTAGTCCATGTAGTTATGTGTCTCCTCTGTATATATCTGTATACAGTACATGTAGTCCATGTAGTTATGTGTCTCCTCTGTATATATATGTATACAGTACATGTAGTCCATGTAGTTATGTGTCTCCTCTCTATATTTATGTATACAGTACATGTAGTCCATGTAGTTATGTGTCTCCTCTGTATATATGTGTATACAGTACATGTAGTACATGTAGTTATGTATCTCCTCTGTATATATATGTATACAGTACATGTAGTCCATGTAGTTATGTGTCTCCTCTGTATATATCTGTATACAGTACATGTAGTCCATGTAGTTATGTATCTCCTCTGTATATATATGTATACAGTACATGTAGTCCATGTAGTTATGTGTCTCCTCTGTATATATCTGTATACAGTACATGTAGTCCATGTAGTTATGTGTCTCCTCTGTATATATCTGTATACAGTACATGTAGTCCATGTAGTTATGTGTCTCCTCTGTATATATCTGTATACAGTACATTTAGTACATGTAGTTATGTGTCTCCTCTGTATATATCTGTATACAGTACATGTAGTACATGTAGTTATCTGTATACAGTACATGTAGTACATGTAGTTATCTGTATACAGTACATGTAGTACATGTAGTTATCTGTATACAGTACATGTAGTCCATGTAGTTATGTGTCTCCTCTGCTCTCATAACGTCTCATAGTGGTTGACATGATGAACGTCTCTTCTGTCTGAGACTTCAATCTGTTCCCATTAGCCTGTTGAACTGTTGGCCTTCTTTCATCAACTTTCATTTCTGCACAACCGTCTCACTACTCTCTTTCAGCGAGTCCTTTCATCAAGGCCGGCTGACATCCCGTATCAAGCCTCTGAAAGCTAATTCACTTGGCGCTCCAGTTGTGGTTGTTTTAAATACTCTCTTAGAAAAGTTTGAATGTGCAGTGAAAGGCTCAGATATGCTGCCAATGCCCTGCTGTCAGTCAACTCAAAGCACCCACATATTAAGAAGTGGATGTACATGAATAACAGGAATAAAGTGGTTTCTTTCACACCGAACACAAAAATACTGAATTCACTTCAATGACTTATTTTTAAGGTTAGAGGCTCTAAGCTCCTGAACGCCTCGCGGGGTTGGGTGAGTTCAAATACATGGAAATTATTTCAAGTTCTCCCAAACTGATGAACAAAATTGTGTCCACTCTATTGAGTAAAGTAAACTAGATCAGTCTCTAGTTAGAAATCACAGGAGATATCAGTGCGTCACCAGGAGCAGCAGCAGGCGATCGTACCGTACCGTATCGTACCGTACCGTACCGTATCGTAACGTATCGTAACGTAACGTAACGTACCCTACCCTACCGTACCGTACCGTACCGTATCGTTACATAACGTACCGTACCGTATCGTTACATAACGTAACGTACCGTACCGTACCGTATCGTATCGTAACGTATCGTAACGTAACGTAACGTACCCTACCCTACCGTACCGTACCGTATCGTTACATAACGTACCCTACCCTACCGTACCGTAACGTATCGTATCGTACCGTATCGTATCGTACCGTACCGTATCGACAAGTTGGGAATAAAATGATTTTCATTGAGTCACTTTGAGAAAACGGTGTCAAAGATTTGCAGCTAATTTGATGCAGTAAATATTTGACTGAGCTGCTGAAACGTATAAAATAGTTTCATGTTTTATCAAACTACAGGAGTGTCAATATTAAAGCCCTCCTCCTCTTCCTCCTCTTCATCTGAGTCCATGTGGACGAGAGTCGAATACACTGAACACTCTGTTCCCTCTTTTTATGTGTGTGTGTGTGTGTGGACGTGCATGCATCTGGAAGAGTGTGCATGTATGTGTTTGTACATGAAGGACTGTGTGTGTGTGTGTGTGTGTGTGTGTGTGTGTGTGTGTGTGCTGCCAACATGCTGTAGAGAGATGCTCTGGCTGCAGGCCCACAGCAGCGCTCAGCACCGTGGAGAGCCGAGCTAGCCGGCTAGCCCGCGGCGCTTCAGCACCGACGTAAACGGCATCTGTGGACGGTGGGACAAAAGGAGTCCACGGGCGAGAGGCCACACTGTGAAGGACAGATGAATTGGCTTTTAATGACGACTCTGGAGACAAACTAAAATGGTCTCTCTTTCAGGCAGAGACTGATGTATTTTTCATGGCGTTTCCGTCGCGGGGCCCCGGCCCTCGGCCCCGCGAGGCCGGACTGCATCAGCAGGATAGCAGGTGGAACGAGAGATGCAACTTCTCCGCTGGAAAAGTGGATTTAAACTAATGTGACATTGCACGTCCAGGACCCCCCCCCCCCCCTCTCTCCAACTTCACTAGGTTCTGATGCAGGAGGTTCAGCAGCTTCCTCTTCCACCTTCATCTCTCCCGCCAGGTCGGGTTTCTGTTTTCCTGTGATTGTTTCGTTTGTGCAAATAAACTGAAGCTAACACTCATTATTAATTAAAGATGCACTAAGGTGGGTAAGCACTATAGCAATACAGTAATGAGCAAAATGAGAAAATGTCATGCATCACCAACATACCATGAGTCTGTTTGAACTAATGCGGCGGGCTGGAAAACAACCGTATTGATGCAGTGACCCATTTCTGTATTTAAGCGTTTGTTTCCTAGCTAACGTGAACAAGATTAATCACACCAAAAATACAAATAACTTCTGAGCAAACCTGTTATTATCCAGCATTGTGTGTAAAACATGGTGGGGGAAAATAATGATGGCGATAATGGCAAGCCTACCTCCTTAGCCTCACCCAGGAAACCAACAGCGTAGCGTTTCCACTCCGCTAACACTCAGACAGCAACGATCCAGAGATTCTCCCTCATTTTTTCCCCCTACGCTGACTTCTAAAAAAACAAGTGCTTAAAAATAGAAGACATTTGGCCCTGCACGGGTAAAACGCCTCCTTTAAGCAGCCCATCTGGGAGGCCGGCTCTTGTAGCATGCATGAAGAACAAAAGAGATCCATGACGAGCAATCAGGGACCCCCAGTAGCCGAGGCCTGCTGGGATTGATCCCGGTACTGGGGGCTGTGGGAAGAATGCTGAGGACGCAGCGGTTTCCACCAGGCTGGCTGACAGGCTGATGGGAAGGGAAGCTTCTTGGGAAAGGAAGGCTGTTTAGCCTTTTTGGGGACCGGAGCTTGTGTATGTTTATGTGGAGGAGGATAAATTAGCCTCCCGTGGGACGAGAGAGGCCAATTATTTCTTGGGAAAACAGAAAGAGAGAGAGATGAAAGAACATCACATGTTGCCTGTTTGTTCCCACTGATTCATTACAAACTATCAGCTGGTTGTTGAGACCAGCAGCGCTACAGAGGCCCGGGTTCAAACCCCCGGCCTGCCGGAGGGCCCTTGAGCAAGACACTGAACCCTCCCAGCTCCAGACCCTGACCTCTGACCCCTGACCTCTGAGGAGGGAGGAGAAAATAATAACAATAATAGTAGTAGTATTAGTAGTAGTAGCGGTACTAGTAGTAGTAGTACTATCTCATACTGTATCTCATACTGTCTCTCATAATATCTCATACTGTATCTCATAATATCTCATACTGTATCTCATATTGTATCTCATACTGTATCTCATACTGTCTCTCATACTGTCTCTCATAATATCTCATACTGTATCTCATAATATCTCATATTGTATCTCATATTGTATCTCATACTGTCTCTCATACTGTCTCTCATACTGTCTCTCATAATATCTCATACTGTATCTCATAATATCTCATATTGTATCTCATATTGTATCTCATATTGTATCTCATACTGTCTCTCATACTGCCTCTCATACTGTATCTCATAATATCTCATACTGTATCTCATAATATCTCATATTGTATCTCATATTGTATCTCATATTGTATCTCATACTGTCTCTCATACTGCCTCTCATAATATCTCATACTGTATCTCATAATATCTCATACTGTATCTCATACTGTCTCATAGTATCTCATAGTATCTCATAGTATCTCCTCCTCTGCTGCTGTTTCCTGTTGCTATTTGCTGCTCAGGCCTGATTTCCCGACAGGCATCATTAAAGTCTCATCTCATCTGTTCTCATTACAGACAGCTGGATGGAGTTTAAAGGCGTATGTAGATGGAGCGGCGGCTCCCTGTGGACTTCAGCATCTCTGAAAAGGTCACAGATCATTTGAACCTCAGGGTGTTTCAATAGAATAAGCTATGACCTGTCGAACCACATCAGCCCTTCCTTTTGTCTCCGCTGGTGGGATTCAACCCCCTGCTCCGCTGTCGGTTCTCAAATACCGGCTTGAAGAGGGATTATGTTCCAGCTGCAGTAATAGAGCCGATGTGATGCAACAGGGTTTACTGGAGGAACACATCTCGACAGAGGAACTCTTTGTCTGTTGAAAAATCATTTACAGTAAAGAAAATAGTTCATCAAACCCAAATGTTACTGTGATTTCCTCCAAGATAAAGTTTTTATTGAAGCCAATGTGATTTATGTGCTGCAGCGCGGTGGATATGATCCTAAATCATTTATCTTCAAGTGTGACTAATTTCCATCCATTAATTCTGGTGGAATGAGAAAACAGTATAAGAGCACGAGGCGGCTGGGGGAGGAAATGTTCTCAAACAGCCCTAATTAGATTGGAGACTCAGGAAGCAGCAGCAATGGGGGGTTATGGGAAATAACATGGAAGCCAAAATGGTTCAATTAGCTTGTCAGTTTACGTCTTAAATCAGAATAAATTTTTCATCATATGCATAGATTATTGGAGTTTAATGCCTCTCCAGACGCGCTGCAATAAGGAGGCAATGTTGCAGCATCACAGAGCTGCAGGCCTGCAGCCAGAACGGGCACAGCACTGCAGCACACACACACACACACACACACACACACACACACACACTGAGTACAGAGAAAATTATGACATGGTATTAGTAATTTTCCTGTGTTACTGTCGGTGCTTTTAAAAGTTTGGAAAGCTTCTCTGTACTTACTAGTGATGCACACTGACAGCAAACACCCCCACACACACACACTCACTCACACACACACACACACACACACACACACACGGTACAGTAACATTATCACATATTATTACTAATTTATCAGTGTGCTTTTAAAAGTTTGAAGAACTCGTCTATTGTATTTGTGAACAGCTGTTCTGAAGGTCTTCTGTCTGCCAGTTGTATTTTCTAACCACCAGCACCCCGAGGCTTCACTTTGTAAAACAAGCATCTCCCTCTCCGACCTTAACCTGCAATATTTACCCAGAATGCACTCAGTTTGCCACAATAATAAAAGTAATCTCAATCCAAATGTCACAGGCGGCTGGAAGAGCGGAGGTTTTAAATGAAAGGAACGGTTGTGGACCCTCCGGCGGAGGTTTGTTTGTTGTGTGGAGGAGAGGCGTGAGGGAGGGGAAGTGTGACACATGTCACCTTTGATGAAATGATGCTTTTCATTATCTCACCGTCCAAAAGGCACCAGGAACCTGTTTCACTGGGTAACACCACTTCTAAATAGGTTTGGCACTTCAAACAAAAACAAAAGCTGTTTTCCCGAGCGGGGGGGGGGGGGGGGACCAGCGCAGCGTGCGACGCTGAGCAGCTGTAAAACACATCCAGAATGAGGCAACATATGCAATGCCAGCAGATCCTCCGAGGGCTGCGAGGTTCAGAACTGCTCACACAGGGTTTTTCTATTCATTCACAACGTTGCAGAAGAAGAAGAACACTCAAACCAGGAAAAACACGACGGCTCGGTGATGCACGCTGCCCGGCTCGCAGCATCACGCAGGAAGCAGCGCGACAGATTGAACGCTGATTATTGTGAAACTGGAAACACAGATTTGGTTTTCAGTCTTGTGATCTCAGCAGTGTGGTGCGTTTCAACCAACACCAGTCCGTCACCGGCCGGTCCGCTGTGGGATCCGGAGGTGACGCGCCGGATCACAACGAATAGCAACGGTTCTCTGAGAGACCACAGAGGAATCATGGGAGCTCTGATTAACAGCAGCAGGATGAGTTGGTTGGTAGGATTGGTAGGATATTGGTAGGATATTGGTAGGATAACTGGAAACAACTACAGGTGATCAGAGTAATGAGAGCAATCACTGGTATTAATGAAATACACCTCAGGTTGAATATTTCAGCATAATCAACATTTCAAAGGAAACAATTCATCACATCACCTCATATTTTAACTTGAACAATCGTCATGGCGACCCTCAGGTAATACAGTGATCATCTCATTACAGACCAACCAGAATGAAAAGGCATCAACATGACAGCAGGAAGGATGGAGTCTATTTAGCCTTAATCCACTAAAGGTTGCTTTGGTCCACACACACACACACACACACACACACACACACACACACACTCTGAGGAGGTAATCCCTGAGCTCAGAGCTGAGCTCTCTGCCTAATCGTGGACACAGCCTCCATGTCCACACCACCACGGCTGGTTGAATCCTATTGGGTCAGGCAGCGAGAGCAAATAACCATTTAACAGACTCAACTGCCTCCTGTCCGCTCGGCGGCGGCGGGGGAAGAGCGGTGTGCATGTTGGTGTCAGGCTGTGTGGAGAAATGGCATCACAATGTGACCAAACAATTGTCTCT
>JAXDDX010000053.1:810000-865000 GCA_034670405.1 Hoplostethus atlanticus | reverse complement strand
ATTTCAATTCATTTCAAATGTATAAGTTCGATTTTGCAGATGATATTAAATCTGGTTCCCACTGTAAATGAATAGGAAGCCAAAGCAGGAAACCAAGAAGAAAGAAGAAAACTATTCCAGGGAATATCAAAGATGATCAGACAGAAGATGCCTAACCAACGTTCAGTTTTTATTAGGTTGAATTAAACATATAAATAGTATTTTTAGAATAACCTCAGAGAGCAACAGTGATAATTTTCAGTTATCAGTGTGTATTGGGCTTGATGTGGAGCTGAATCACAGGTTAGTCAGCACCAACCTTGAGGACTGTGGAACTGACGTGTCCAGACAGTTTGAATCAATGCCTGTTTTGATCCATTTGAAGTTCCAATTTCAGAACGAACACGCTTAATATTGCAGACAAGGCTGAACACGGTGAAGTAAAAACTGTTGCTGCCATTGTTCCACCTTTACCTTGTCACCATCTCATCACGGTTATTGTGTGGAAGACAAAACAGCGAGCCTATTGATTGGGAAATTAGATTTCTGTATTGTACGCTGCAAACACAGATCCATTGTTTGTTGTAACAATGTGGCAATGAATGATGAGCATGTTAGCGATAGCAACAGTGATGATCAACAATAGTCTACGCAACAATGGCAATGCAATCACAGCACATCGACGGTCCAGTAGAAATAAAGCCCAACAAAGTTGACCAGACTCTGAGTCTAATTAACTAATACTCTTCCATTCTCACACTGAAAATAATTGCAGTATTATTTTCAGCCTTAATTAAGTGGCTAAGGCTTCTTACAAGTGTAAAAATGTAATCCCTTTTCTAAATCCTATATAATTTAATGTGAAAGAAATCAAATAAATAACAGGCTCTGGCTTCTCTATTTTTCCCAGTGAAAGGGTTTGATATGGGTGATTAGGTGAGCGCGGCGTGAAGAAACCCATTAGGATTGTATGGTGTCATCACAGAAGCTCGCAGCGCCGCCACCAGCAGCTCCAGGCTCCCTAATCCACCCCTCAACCCGGCTCCTCTCCATTCTCTCCATCTGGAGCGTGGGGCTGCAGAGACGAATGGCCATTGATTGATTTTTATCCCGTTAAGGAGATGGGAGGCAGATAAATGGCTAGGTAATGAGCCCCAATTATCAAGGATGATAAGCTCAATTAAGGAGGAAAAACGTCGCCGTGTCGGTCCGGGGGGAAGAGCAGCGCCGTGGCGGTGTGATGGGAAGCGTCACGCCGGTGTCACTGGACATGAGATACTTCATGGCTTTCAGTAGAAACAAGATTAGACGTCTACCTTTAAAAACGAATTCTATGTTTGAAGAAAACTAAAGTCCTTCTACAGGCTGGATGCAGTCAGACCTTCACTGCTCCCACCGTCCTGTATGAGTATATAACAACAGACAGTAGTAATGATCAATATTCCTCTCCAGTGACACTACAGGCCCAGTGTGATGTTAACGTGCACATAATAGAGCGAGTCCATGTCTTCATAGAGAATATCACGGCTGCATCGCTGCTGTGGGGTTCATCTTTAAATAATCTCTTTCTCCGACTGAACCGAGGATGCTGGTCCGAGCCGCCACGCCACCGGAGGGATGAGAGACGCTCTACCAGGTCTGCTGACAGCACAGCGCATGGAGCAGCTGAATGAAAATCTATTTTAAATCTTTTTTTTATATCTCGTTGTTTTCCAATTAATTTGCAATTCAAACAGATTAAGATCAGACGGTGTTTGAGTGTTGCTTCTCTCCAGTCTATAGATGGGATGTGATCCTCCGGAGTCTCGGTGTCTCTCAGCATCCTGACTAATGGTTGTGTTTGTAACTCTGCTATCCGGGGGACCGGGGCCACGCTCGGCTGCCTGCAGTTATAAATAAAGACAGCATAGCGAAGCTGCTAGGATGTAGTGCTATTTGATTCCCCGGGAAACGAAGCCAGCTCACATAAAAAAAATATCTTGAAATGAATTCTTAACATGAGCTCATCAGAACTGAGGAAACCTCAAAAGAGCTTTTGATCACACGGTTAAAAGTTTTATCAAAAGTCAGTGTTTTGATGAGCTGTACGAAGCCAGGAAGAGAATATGGGAACATTTTGATACTGCAAATGAAATAAAGGAGGAAACAAAGACGACATGAAAGACGAATCAAAGAGGGGTTGCAACACGTTTTCATTCTTCCTCTTTGTCCGGCGTGACATTTTTATTCTGTTGACTCGTGTTCCAGGAGTTACCCTGTAACATGAATAAAACATGCTTCACTTTGAGGTACTACACATACATGACGGGACCGGGAGGCTAGACAGGAATCAAAATGGCAGCTGTAATTGGCACATCAAACTGTTTGGATTGCCAGTCAGGCCTGACATGCCTCAGTGGGTGTGAAGCCAGTCAGACGGTTCAGTCGGTCCTGCAGGTTCGGAACATCGGACATGAAATGAAGTCTGATTTCTCTTTCCCAGAACGCACATTCTCCCGCACGTCACTTCCTCTCTTATATGAACGTCCTTATGACCTGACAGTGAACGCCTCATCTCACCGGTTCCCCGTCCACCAGCATCCTGACCGTCCATCTAGACCAGGACGTCTCTGTCCTGTTGGTTTCTGTTTCCGTAGCTTTTATATGATGAGAGACTCATCAGGTCATGCATGCATCATGGGAGCGTTTACACCAGGATTTGATGTGTTTTTGCTGATTACTATCCGACCACCCAGGTTGATGCGGGGGATAAAGGCGTCATATTGTTGTTGTCGGATGAAAACGACATATCTGCAAGGGAAGAAAAGGATGCCGCTATTTTCTCTTCCATGTATTTTTGAAATGATACCGGGGGTCATGAAGCGTATTCAACACATACACTGGAACTTTCCGTGTAAGGAGGAAAAAAGAGTTTTCCTGACTGCGGTGCTATGTGAGGGTTCGGCTATGAGCCATTAGTTGTTGTTTGTCTCATAAATCAAGGTGATAAACATGGAAATAATAATCAGTGTGTTTCAGTGTTTCATTTCCTGTGTTTAGAAGTCGTGTCTGCACAGATTCTCCTCTCTATTATCTGAACATTAAAACAGCTGAAAACCAAGGGCAGCAGGCACAATATCCTGCTACTGAAAATGTGTCTGACATCTCGCTAATGGGTAAAAAGCATCTATTATCCCCAACTAGAATTTTAATAATGTTCTAATGCACTGGATAAGTGGGAAAGAAGATAATTTATACATGGTGAAATGTTCTCAAGGTTTCCGTTTAAAACCAAACGCCGCCGACGCCGGGAATTAAAAGGCTTAATTAAAAGCAGCAGATGAGAAAGTCTGCTTTGATGCTGTCATCCTCATCAGGCACAAACAACCTGGAAGATGCATGGACAGGATCCACACCCTCAGCACACACACACACACACACACACACACACACACACACACACACACACACACACACACACACACACACACACACTCGTCTTACTTGCTGTATCCTTGAAGGAAAGCTCCTGTGAGTCTTGTGGTTCTTCAGTCTGACAGCCTGGTGGAAGTGGAGCGTCTGGTTTGGTTCTTGCTAATAACCACGTAAACGTCCGTGATGCTGAATTATCGCGAGTCGCGAGGCGATCACGTGTTTAATTTGTCAAAGTCGTCCTGACTACCGCCGAGTTGATCAGCGTTTAAAAGACGTCTCAATGTTTCACAGCGTCGAGGCGAGGAAGAGGCTGCAGGGTTTTGTAGATGAACATTAAACATCTTCTACATACAGACTTCATATTTCTGATATTACAGCTGTAATATGTAATAATATTTACTGCTGGATATGAGAGATGAAACAGAGACGCCGTGTTGAAAAGACGTCTAGTGCTCAGTGGGTAAGGGTTAGCGTTACTGTCATACTGCTGCACGTAGAACGACAAGTAGGTGGGCAGGTAAGACGTTACCGATGACCTCATGACCCCTGGTCCAGATCGGTCACAGGGTCAAAACCATTTGAAAATCACACCCAGAAAAAATCCCTTTTCATGCACATTGCAGCCACAGGTCTAAACAACACACCGTCCACCGTCCAGACACACACCACACCACAATGAGCAGCAACAACCGAACGGGCCGGTTCCCTCCTGGCGTCCAGCGGAGGGACCGTTCAGCTCCACTCACATTAAGTGATGGAGCTCAGCACAGCGGGTTGAGCCGGGTAGCAGAAAGCCTTACAGCGATACCTACTTCTGGATGGATTTTAAGCTCCAAAAATATTACATTTCCTGTGTGCGAGATGGAAATCAGTATTCTAACCTAAAGCAAAAATATGATTAATTGCTCCCTGCCCGGTCCAGGCGTGAGGGTAATAAGCCTGGCTCAGGCTCTTTTCAAGCTATTCTCCTCTCCCAGCGTATGTGCAAATACATTTTCTAATGTATGCACTACATTAAAATTATCCACAGAAAATTGAATTTGGATAGTTACATGTGTAAGTACCAAACTCATTTCAGATGTGGGCTAAATGAGACCCAAAGAAAAAAGTGTCTGCAGCTGTTTGATACCGTGAACAAATATCAGCACTGAAAGCTCCATTTTTCTCTCCTCGCCTTTTTGTGCGCTGCATCAAATGCCAAAGTCAGGGAATCTTTTCATTAGCTTTTGGCTCAGACACGCGCTGAAATAAATGCACCTTTTTTTCATTATAATGTGTGTTAAATATTTCAGAGATTTCTGGATCCTTTCAGAGCGAGAGGAGGAGGACGGGTAGCGCCGCTCTGGCATCGCCGTCTGATGTGCCTCCATTCAAAAGGAAGTGCTGAAGCGAGAGGTTGATCTGCTCCGGTGAAGGAAAGTAGATAATCTGTCTGCTGTGTCGAGCTGATGTTGAGGCTGAGGGGAACCCGGTCTGGATCGGTCCACAGGGTCCAGACCATCAGGACCAGTCGGGTACGCTGCAGGAAGGGTGGGGTCAGCGCCGCAATCAATTTGTAATCTGGTGGATTAAGCGTCTATTTCTGAGATGTTGCTGAGTAGTTTAGTCTACTGCAGTTCATCTGGTCACCGATCCTAACTAACCCGTTCTCAGTGAGGAGAGGAACACAAATGACTTGAATGTTTCTCTTCATTCATTTTGCCGTTGGTGTTCTGGGTGAACCGGTTGGTGAACCGGTTGGTGAACTGGTTGAAACTCAACATTGGAAAGATGTCATTAATATTTAGTATTTATGTTAATATTAATATTTTGTCTCAGTGTCCATCAAGGTCCATCAAGGTCCTCCATGTTGAAACTGCAACTGGAGGAAATGTTGCATTACAACTGCAGCTACTCCTGGTAACACACCGCCTATACTGTATGCTGCTGTGTAGGTTGACTGTGTGTGTGTGTGTGTGTGTGTGTGTGTGTGTGTGTGTGTGTCCACGGTGCAGGTTGAGTGGGTGTTCGGCGTCCTCCTCAGTTGGATGAACAGCGTCAGCTTTCCCCTGCAGCTTATGAGCTCAGAGATATTTGATATTGACCATCAAGCGAGCAGACGAGGATTATTCACACATTCACCCCCGACCCAGAGGAAACGCCGCGCTCGCCATTCGCTGATTGCGCAATGATGCTGATGGTTTGGTGTAACATACGTCTCACAGCTGATCTCAGGTCAGTGACACTGGGTTCCTTCCTGGTTTCACAAACCATTTTCTTTTTTGGCATTTTTACTTTATTTGGTCATTGAAAACAGAGAGACAGACAGACAGACAGGCAGGCAGGCAGGCAGGCAGGCAGGCAGACAGACAGACAGGCAGGCAGGCAGACAGGCAGGCAGGCAGGCAGGCAGATAGACAGACAGACAGGCAGGCAGGCAGACAGACAGACAGACAGAGATCAAAGTGGTGGACCGGTTTGCCGGAGTCGACCTGGAAGTGTTCCAACTTCAACATCAAATGAGGACCAAGTCAGGAAGACATCTGAGAGCCGAGCAGAAAAACACCTTCCTTCAAAGTATCTGCCCTTCAGCACCCCCTCCCCCTGCAACACACACACACACACACACACACACACACACACACACAACACAAACACACCAGCAGCGCCTCACCTCCTCCCACCCCCATGCCTCTCTAATGCTGTTGTTGCTTTTCTTCTCTTCCTCTTGACCCTTGAGTGTGTTTACGCTCTCTGAGATTTGTTGAGCGTCACCTCGGCTGTCGGCCTGCAGCTTCGCCTCCATCTGCATTTATTTATTATTTCTGGGTAAAGAGGCGAAGCGAGGGGAGCAGGACCGGAGCTGGTTAAGCAGCGCTGATGAGGGGAGCTCCAGGTTTTACACTTGTTTACTTGAGCACGTCGCTTTATTGGGTCCAAGTGGAGGAAACGGGAGGTTTGGATTCATGGAGCTGAACTGTCCAGCAACAAACACAGATTCAGTTTGAGCTCTTTATGTTCTGTAAAATAAAGAACAACAACACCAACAATAATAATAACAATAATAACAACAATAATAATACTAATAGCATTGCAGTAACCAGTGATTTTCAGAGTACAACTATTTCCATCCTCGGTACCGCCGTCCTCTCCTCTATTCCCAGCCTTATCTCCTCTCTGCCAGGTTATTAGCTCCTTTGCCATTGCCATGGCAACAAAGCGCTGCGCCTGCCTTACCACCGTCCATTATGTTTCAGAACAGAGAGAGGGCGAGAGACATAGACAGACAGAGAGAGAGAGAGCGAGAGCAAGAGAGAGAGAGAGAGGAGAGGAGGATCAAAGCAGCTCGGTCACTACGGCGACGGGCGAGGATGAAACCACAGCAAGTTGCTTTCTACTCCAGACCATAGTGGACCCCCTCTGTGTGTATTTGTGTGTGTGTGTGTGTGTGTGTGTGTGTGTGTGTGTGTGTGTGTGTGTGTGTGTGTGATGCGAGGTAGCAAGAGAGCAGAGAAATTTGGAGGGTGTACGATGGGTGTGTGTTTGTTTGTGAAGGGAGATAGTAAGAGTGCAAGAGAGTATCTAGTGTGTGTGTGTGTGTGTGTGTGTGTGTGTGTGAGAGAGTGGAGGTAGTAAATGAGCAAACTCAAATTAGAGTATATCTGCTGGGCTGTGTGTGTGTGTGTGTGTGTGTGTGTTCCTGGTCTGTTTCCTCCTCTGTCAATACGTGTCTGGGAGGTGAAGAACGATCTCTAAGTTGAAATCCTTCAGACTCTTTTCCAGGTAATGAACCAACACAAAGACACATGCGCCTGCAGGGCGGCGTGCCCAGGAAGCTCCGCCTCCTTAACGGGCTGCTCCGCCTCCTCCCTGGTTCTGGAGTCGTGATAGCGAAGAGCTCTAACCATCGGCGAGCGGTCCGACCCAACAGGCGCTCAGTCCTCATCAGCTTTGATCCGCCGCTGCTCTGCTTAACTCCCATCGACCGCTGCTGAATAAACTATGAATGGAGGTTCGATGCGGCTCATCCCTAATGCATGGCTCCACATTTCTCCGAGTTGATGCGGTGTTTTGGCTGTGCTGTGGGTTTTCCTACAGCGAGAATCTCCATCTCGCTCACGCCTCATGTTGTACAACACGGTGATACTGAGCGTGACGCCGGGGCAAATTAGACTATTTAGAGGCTTTTCTGAGATGCAAGATGGTTCAGCAAAGTTCAGCGTGCACCAGGAGGGAAAGAAACAGCTTCGTAAGCAACATTCACAAAATATCAAGCGTATGAAATGTGTCAGTTAGAGAGGAAAACATGTGGAAGCCAGCAAAGCTACTTAGAGAGGATCTGCGCCACTTAGGCCCAATTAGAAAGCATATTTTAACCTGGTGAAATATTCATGCTCTCCTTCTGCCCCAGCGGAGGACGCTCCGGCCAAGGCCTCTCTGATTGGCCTCTGGGGGGCGCCATGCTCCCATCTGCCAGCCTGCAGACCTGGCTTCCACCTACCAAGCTGCCCACTCATATCCACTGTGTGATGAGCGGAGCGAGTGGGAAGAATGAAAGGCAGAAGTTGGCTGTAGCAGCTCGTGGATGGGAGGGAAGGCAGGTATGATGGACAGATACAGAAGAGACGAGTGGGAGGGAGGAGGAGAGTCGAGTCGCTTCCATTTTCCATTTCCATCTTAGTCATTTAGCTGATGCTCTGATCCAACAGAGAAGAAGACTCAATTCCACCGTTACAGTGATGATGTAATGATGGACAATAAACGATGAGGATGAGGAAACACCGATGAAGAAGAATCATCTCTACATCCAGAGAAGCATCAGGACATTTTTTAAGTTAATAGCAGAAAGGCAGAATGGATTTGGGGTCTAAGAGGAGACCCACAATGCACCAGGGGATATTAGAACTACATTCTGTTGCATGGTTTTGAGAATCTAACATCACTAGTTAGTACAGAAACACTAGTCAGAAACACTAGTTAATACAGAAACACTAGTTAGTACAGAAACACTAGTTAATACAGAAACACTAGTTAGTACAGAAACACTAGTCAGAAACACTAGTTAATACAGAAACACTAGTTAGTACAGAAACACTAGTCAGAAACACTAGTTAATACAGAAACACTAGCTAGTACAGAAACACTAGTTAATACAGAAACACTAGTCAGAAACACTAGTTAATACAGAAACACTAGTTAGTACAGAAACACTAGTTAATACAGAAACACTAGTCAGAAACACTAGTTAATACAGAAACACTAATTAATACAGAAACACTAGTTAATACAGAAACACTAGTTAGTACAGAAACACTAGTTAATACAGAAACACTAGTCAGAAACACTAGTTAATACAGAAACACTAGTTAGTACAGAAACACTAGTTAATACAGAAACACTAGTCAGAAACACTAGTTAATACAGAAACACTAGTTAGTACAGAAACACTAGTTAATACAGAAACACTAGTCAGAAACACTAGTTAATACAGAAACACTAGTTAATACAGAAACACTAATTAATACAGAAACACTAGTCAGAAACACTAGTTAATACAGAAACACTAGTTAATACAGAAACACTAATTAATACAGAAACACTAGTTAATACAGAAACACTAGTTAGTACAGAAACACTAGTTAATACAGAAACACTAGTCAGAAACACTAGTTAATACAGAAACACTAGTTAGTACATTCTAAACTCTAAAGCTGACAGCAGTTCATCAGTTTGAAGTTACTTAGATGTGAATTTACACCGTTGAGATTCTGTTTAAATGTGTTTAAACTACTTATGTTACTATTGTATTACTATTGTTACTATCATGTTACTACATGTTACTATTACTATTATGTTACTGTTACTACTATGTTACTATGTTAGTACTATGTTACTCCCATATTACTACATGTTACTATGTTAGTACTATGTTATATACTACTACCATGTTACTATGTTAGTACTATGTTATATACTACTACCATGTTACTATGTTAGTACTATGTTACTATGTTAGTACTATGTTACTCCCATATTACTACCATGTTACTATGTTAGTACTATGTTACTATGTTAGTACTATGTTACTCCCATATTACTACCATGTTACTATGTTAGTACTATGTTATATACTACTACCATGTTACTATGTTAGTACTATGTTATATACTACTACCATGTTACTATGTTAGTACTATGTTACTATGTTAGTACTATGTTACTCCCATATTACTACCATGTTACTATGTTAGTACTATGTTACTATGTTAGTACTATGTTACTCCCATATTACTACCATGTTACTATGTTAGTACTATGTTACTATGTTAGTACTATGTTACTCCCATATTACTACCATGTTACTATGTTAGTACTATGTTACTATGTTAGTACTATGTTACTCCCATATTACTACCATGTTACTATGTTAGTACTATGTTACTATGTTAGTACTATGTTACTCCCATATTACTACCATGTTACTATGTTAGTACTATGTTACTCCCATACTACTACCATGTTCCCGTGCTGATGAAGCTCATTCCCATTCTGATCATCTGTTTTCTAACTTGTGAATAGCCAAACTTGTAATGGTTTCTCAGAGGACGCTTTGTGTTTCTGCTTGAGGGTTTTAATGGCGTTGGGGGCGTTGACCTCGCGATGGCAGGCATCTTCACCAGCGTGGTGCAGACTGCTCAGACAAGGGCAAAGTCATGAAAAAATAGACCTGCATGCTTTCTGTGAACTTTTCAAGGTTCCTGTGGAAAGTGTTTCACCATCAGAATGACGTCACTGCTCTCTCACATTAAAGCCACATATGGCTGCTAACAGACTCGTCCTTGGGTTGCTTCCTATAATGTTAAAACACTGACAGGCTGTAAAACCACTCAGGAGAGGTAAGAGCACTCGGAGCTTTTACTGGGTTTTAGTCAAGATTTCTCTGATTTTCAGATTTTTGAGTGGATTAAAAAGGAACTTTTAACTTGTACTTTGCTTACTTTGGTTAACTGGTTTTCATTGGTACCATCTATCTCTGGTTCAATTAAACTAAAGGAGAAAGAAAGAAAAAAAGAACGAACGAACGAACGAACGAACGAACGAACCAAAAGGATCCAGACTGAAGAGTGAAATCCAGAAGAGTCTCCTGAACAGAGGAAGCTGTAGATCTTTGGTTTCTGGTATGAAGCATCACAGACCGGTTTACTGACGTCACTGCACAGGAATTCTGGGTAGGAAGTCTGCAAACCTCAGAGAATTACATCTCGCTGCCATTTGAAAGTTGCAGACTACAGCTTTAAATGTTGAAATAACTTCAGGACAGGATGCATTGAGGGCTTCCAAGAGCCGCGAGCCAGTGCTGTTGTAAACTGGAGTTGGTATCAAATCAAACTACCGGTGAAACCAGAACGCTTCAGATCCAACTGGAGCCAAAACTCACATGTTGCAGAAACCACCGAACCACAAACAGCCCAGTTTAGGACAAACGGGAACATGTTGTGTTCCGGAAATGACCGAGACCTCTTCACACCAACACAAGGCTTTGCTGCAGGGCTCGCAGGGAGACAGGCAGTAAGGCAGACAGGCAGGGAGACAGGCAGTAGGACAGACAGGCAGTAAGGCAGACAGGCAGGGAGACAGGCAGTAAGACAGACAGACAGTAAGGAGGCAGTAAGAGAGACAGGCAGTATGGTAGGTAGGTAGACAGTAAGGCAGGCAGACAGGCAGACAGGCAGACAGACAGGCAGTAAGGCATGAAGGCTCCACATGTGCCGTTGGAGAGGCCATTTAATCATGTCTCGACGAGCAGTTGGTGCCGAGCGAGCAGCAGATGCCCGGCAATCCGACGGCGATTAATCCACCCACCACCCATCACCCAGCGGCCCGGAGCTGCCAGGGAGCCGCGCTAAGCCTCCGACATCGCCACGACGACGGGTGACAGGAACACACAGGTGAGGTGAAGGTGGGATCGAACAGCCGGGACGGCGGGATCGAACAGCCGGGACGGCGGGATCGAACCGCCGGGACACCCACTCCACCGGAGGGCATCGCTCTGTGTTCTCCTGCCGCTCGCCGTTTGCCAACCTTCTGTTTTCCTCTGTTGTCCCGGTTCTCCGGTTCTCCCGGTTCTCCTCGGCGCTGCGGGCCTGAAACCCGTTCAACCAGCAGCAGTAATCAGAGAGACGGACCGGTGTCATACTGCCTGTACATTACTGTACATTAGGGTGTGTGTGTGTGTGTGTGTGTGTATGTGTGTGTGTGTGTGTGTACAGCCCTGTTTGCACAGGACTAGTATTATTTGGGGACCTCATGTAATTAATGACCCTCCCCCCCCCCTCCCCCCGCCCCCCCCGCACCATCTCTGCACATTCACACAGGATAATGAAATTTGCTGAAATCATCGGTGCCCCGGATATAAATGTATAACGCCAAGATTTTAGAGTTCATAAATCAGGGAGTGTCCTGATTTATGAATGCTAAATCAGCAGAGCTAAATCAGGACGCTGAAGTTTGAGCCAGAAAGGCATCGCAACTTTCCTCTGCCGATTCCACGACTGACGACAGCAGGAAGAAGAAGAAGAAGAAGAAAAATAAATCATGTACCAAAAGAAATTACAGCAGAAATCACCAAGAGTTCATCAGGATCTTCATCAGGATCTTCATCAAAATACAAATGAACAAATTACAGACATGCAGGTTTGCAGGATTCAAAACACCAAAGATCTCCACAATTATTACAAATGTCTGGAAATATTAGAAAGGACTTTCTGTTTTGAGACCATCTTCAACTCGTCCTGGTCCAAGTCGTGTTTCACATCACCGGTTAGCGTTCGCTCAACTGGGTGTTAATTGTGTTCTAGTTAGAGAGCCGCTGGCTGACAGCAGAGGCTCCTGGGTACTGAGGCTGTTCCCGTCTTGTCAGGTAATGCATGTTCTGCATGGTTGGCATGTAATAGGATGCAGAACATTCCTGTGTATGGGCGCCGACGTGAGCGGAGACAAATATACACAGCCAATCATGCTGCATGTCATTATCGCGGCATCTTGAGGATTGCAGATGCAGTAATCTGTCTGGCATCCATATGTATGGAGGATATTCACATCGCTCCGCTGCCTGGGAGCAGCTCCTCTCTGACAGCTGCATTTGGCCTTAATTCAGATCTCCCGTTGCCAGTGAACGCAGCGCTCACGCAAATTCAAACTCATTTATTCTTGGATGTTAAAACAGAGCTTGTAGGCTCTCTTGCTATCGTGTGCTTATTATACACACACATACATATATATATATATACATATATATTTCTAACTGTATTTACACCAGAAGGTTCTGTACTGTTGTCGTCTCTTTTGTTCACATATTAAATATATTATATTTTACGACCTGATGTGTCTCTCTTGACGCTCCAGTCTTCCTGTCCATATATAACCTCTTGTACATGGGAGTGTTACCGAGCCGAGACGCGACCCGGCTGACCACTAGATGGCACTGCAGGAAGGGTCAGGGACTGGAGGCTGGAGGCTGGAGGCCCGTCCTTCATCTTCCTCTGCCATCTTCATCATCTGACAGATTGGATATCAGCCTGCGGTCAAATACTGTTTGCAAACAATTCTCTTTAGCGTTTGGTTTGACCTGCTTGGAGCGCCAGATGGGTGGAGTCAAACGTAACAGGAGAATCCAAACGGTGGCAAACAGTCAAATGCACTAAATTGAGATTTAGATGTTTGATGGTCTGAACGTTGTTGTTTCTTCAGGAAATACAATCAAACACATTCAAATGTTTTATTCTATATTATTCTATATTATTTATTCTATATTATTCTATATTATTTATTCTATATTATTCTATATTGTTCTATATAATTATATTTTATTCTATATTATTTATTCTATATTGTTCTATATTGTTCTATATTGTTCTATATTGTTCTATATAATTATATTTTATTATAGATTATTCTATATAATTCTATATGATTTATTCTATATTGTTCTATATAATTATATTTTATTCTATATTATTCTATATGATTCTATATAGTAGAATCATCCTCGAGGATTAAAACAAACAGGATTATTTGAAGTGTGTTGGAGCAGACAGACGGATCACAGTAAAATAATAAGGCTGATTAATTCTCAGTGAACATTAAAGTTATTGATCATTAGAGAGAATAGTGGCGTTTGGGGACTTCCTTTTAAAACGGCATTCATACCATCATCTGAAGTTCATTTTATTCTGAAGAGGTTTTCATCTGCTGGTTCAGTTGAAGAGTTTGAACCGGTTGCATCACAGCGTTCATATTGGAGAGCGTGAAACTCGATCAATAAAGAATCACATCATTTATACACTTACATACTTGCACATCTACATACATAAACTTGATGGAGGGTTGTGGGGGTGGATCCACACACACACACACACACACACACACACACACACACAGAGATTGAAATGGCAGAATCCAGCAGCAGATAGAGACAGGCTGAAAGTGATTTGGCCCATGGGAGTTCATGTGTGCTTTTTAAAGACTCAATTACCAAGCGCTCGCATTCGGTGTTAATCCTCGAAGCCCATTCAGTTTAGGATGAGTGCACCAGGGATCAATACTGACTGGAGAGCCCGGTCCATCCCTATTCATCTGCAGCCGGCCGGCTCTGTGCTCCACTGCAGCTGAGAATTAACACTTATCTGAACAAGGAGGACCGGGACTTACTATACATGGTGAGGGGGAGAGAGAGAGAGAGAGTGTGTGTGTGTGAGTGTGTGAGAGTGTGTGTGTGTGTGTGTGTGTGTGTGAGAGAGAGAGTGTGTGTGTGAGAGTGTGTGAGAGTGTGTGTGTGAGTGTGTGAGAGAGAGTGTGTGTGACAGTGTGTGTGTGTGAGAGTGTGTGTGTGAGAGTGTGTGAGAGAGTGTGTGTGAGAGTGTGTGTGTCTCAGTCCTGATCACTACAGCACCTCCATTATACACTCAAATGATGAGCTCATCAATAGATTATTAAATCAATTAATGTCTATATATTGATAAATATGATACTGTCTATATATTGATCTTATAGTTACTGTCCATATATTGATATATATGATACTGTTGATATTATAGTTATGTATCATTAGTATAGTATAGTTGTGTTTTAAATAACTTATTAAATCTCTTTTAGAAACTTGTTTTTCTTTATGCTCTTTTATCCTCAACCTCCCACTTTATGTTTCAGTTTTATGTTTCTTGCTTTTTGTGTTTTACGGCTCCTGGATTCAGTTTTGTATCGACTCCCCTGCAAAGTGGTTTGAAAAGCGCTGAAGAATTCCTCGGTATTTATCGGTGGTATTGATTCATCTGAGTAATCGGAATATTCTCCGATGACGTGTTTGTGGAGAGAACGTTGCTCAGGAACAACCTGGTTGAGGTTTCCACGCTGCTGCTGCAGCTTCGCCGCTCGGCTGCGCCACAACGCAGCCTCCCAGTAATTAGACCGAGGAACGTAATAAATCAATACTCAAGTGCTTGTCTGGAAGCAGAACCACTTGAGGAGCTCGGACATTAATGCATTCAGCAGAGAAACAGACATTACATTGTAATCAATCCCGCTACACAAATCAAGTTAACCGAGGCCATCGGGGCATTCTCCCTTGCTTCCCTCCTCCTTTTGATAAATCCACTTCCTGTACATTAGCGCGGGTCAATGGCTACCTCCAAGGTGTGAATGGCTTGCTGATCTTTGGCACTTAAGAGGAAGTACACTATATTCCATATTGAGTTTTCAAAAGGCTTATCCAATAACACCGGGGAAACCAGATTACATCCATATCAATTTGCAGTTTGCCGGCGTGCGAGGGGATTGTGGGATGCCGGCGTGATCATACCTGGTGGTTTGTCACGGCAAGGCGGCTTGGCGGGTGTAACACATTACTCAGTCACACATGGTGCTAATATTATTCCCTCTACATCGATTTCATCCCGTCGGAGGATGAAAGAGCATCGGACGTTAACGCTGCTTGGTTTCCTGATCGCTGCAGGAGAGGAAACTGGTGAGAAACTATTTCACTTTCACCATTAAAACCAAAAGTAATGACTTTTGGTTTCACGGCATCTAAATATCAGATTGAAGATGAATTACGAAAAATATATGTACATAATGCATTTCCCTCATGACCCATAATAATGGTCGTCCACTGAGATGCTGAGATCAGAAATGATAGAACAGTTACTGTCTCTGGGTGGAAGTAATCCACTACATCCTGATCGATCACAGGAGAGGAAACTGATTGATCCTGATTTTAGAAGGAGGAGAAGAGGAACAGGAAGGAATAGAACGACTAGAGGAACTAGTTACTGCCGCCAAGGGGCCATAAATAAAGGAATATAACGACTAGAGGAACTAGTTACTGCCGCCAAGGGGCCATAAATAAAGGAATATAACGACTAGAGGAACTAGTTACTGCTGCCAGGGGTCACAAGTAAAGTAATAGAACGACTAGTGGAACTAGTTACTGCCGCCAAGGGGCCATAAATAAAGGAATAGAACGACTAGAGGAACTAGTTACTGCCGCCAAGGGGCCATAAATAAAGTAATAGAACGACTAGTGGAACTAGTTACTGCCGCCAAGGGGCCATAAATAAAGGAATAGAACGACTAGAGGAACTAGTTACTGCCGCCAAGGGGCCATAAATAAAGGAATATAACGACTAGAGGAACTAGTTACTGCCGCCAAGGGGCCATAAATAAAGGAATAGAACGACTAGAGGAACTAGTTACTGCCGCCAAGGGGCCATAAATAAAGGAATAGAACGACTAGAGGAACTAGTTACTGCCGCCAAGGGGCCATAAATAAAGGAATAGAACGACTAGTGGAACTAGTTACTGCCGCCAAGGGGCCATAAATAAAGGAATAGAATGACTAGAGGAACTAGTTACTGCTGCCAGATAGTAAGAACTAAAAAAAACAATATTACCTTTAAAATGAGTAATGAATAATAGATCATTTCTGAGTAACTAGCTCCTCCCAACTAAAGGTATTATTGACTTTTCTCACACACACACACACACACACACACACACACACACCTTTTCCCACCTCCATCGATCGCGCCACTTTCCTGCTTCCCGTGTGGAGCTGCGTTCACTAACCTGATAAATAGCTCCTTTTCACCACGAAGTGACACAATATCATTTAATAATTTATTGCTTGATTTATACGACAGGTTCAATTGATTTTAATTAATCCAGCCGCCTGTGAACAAGCATTATTAAGGACACATTATGCTGACAGAGATTTATGCCAGAGCTGAAGTGGCAGTCCTCATTACCCCAATTTATAATCTATCACGTCTTTAAAATGCAATTTTGTATTATTAGGTTAATGGTGGAATACAATTCAGCACGGGGGGAAATCTAATCGCTCTGAAAGTGAAAATCAAACCGATGTTGAGCGGTTTGGTTAAAACAATAATGACCAAAGTTTCCCATTACACTAAAGTATGACTTTGTAATGTTGTGAGGGTAACGAGTTGACGGCCCGCTCCATTTATCTTCTCATTAGCTTCACCGCTAACCAACGTCCTTTCACGATCACAAACACGCCGTCGTTGCTCCAGTTGCAGAAAAATCAGCAACTGGAAACCAAGTGAGTTTACATGAAAGCTGCTGAAGATTTACAAAAACACACTGAGAACAAAAGAACGTCTTTGCTTCATTCTGAAAAAAGCAAATGTTTTTCTACTGATGAGAGCGATGAGGAGAGGGATGAGAGTATATAGAGCTGCATCCATGTTGCCTTTACAACATCACGTCTCTGCTTCAGCTCTCATACAGGCAACAGCTGCAGCAATGCATCGACAGCTGATGGAGGTGAGGCTTTCATCTCCGTCCCTCTGCAGCCTAATTTTAGCTCAGACACTACAAACCATTCAGACGTGTTTTAAGTGTAGCATTGCAGTGTGTGCTAGCAGCTCTGCACCGCCTGTTGTTCTGGATGCTCTTACATAATGATGAACTGGTTGATAGAAGCAACCTCTCTCCAGCATGCTCCCAAACGTCCCTCCAATCTGCCCGAGGAAACCCCACAGAAACCAGTCCAACCAGTCCAGCAGCACATGGATCTGACACATATGCACTGGGTGTTTATTTTGGCTGGTCTGAGCAGTGGGACACCCTGGGATCCACCTTGACAGCAGATCCACTAACACCTCCAGCTACACTCTGAACAACCACGGGTCCACATGGGACCAGGAAATGGTTCTGGAGGCTTCAACCAGAGCAGAGCGCCTCGTGGTGCCATAAGATCCTTTCAGAAAGGTTGTATAGCACCAAGTGGTTCTACATAACTATATATATAACCTTTATAACCTGCTAAAACCTTCATGGTGCTATAAGATCCTTTTAGAAAGGTTCTCAGTATGATCACGGTGTTAACGTCTTCAAAACAATTCAATCAGCTCAAAGGGTTCAAACTCTTCAGTTTGTTTGTTGTGATTAAACTCAGAATGATTTTTTAAAGTCTCTTTTACTAAAAAAAAACCCCAAGATATTACAAATTCATTCAATAAACTTAAAACAAGAAAAAGTCAATGTTCAAGTGTAACCTTGTTGTCAGCTGACTCAATACTGACAAATTCATATGAACAATACTTTCACATCTCAGAGTCTAACAAGCTGATCAATGACTATTGATAAAACGGATGTTTCAATCGATTCTGAGCAGCTGAAAACTTATTTTTCACTTGATATTTTACAGTGAGTGTTTGGTTTCTTATCCTGGTGTCACAGCGGTCCTGCATCACACACTGTAATACTGCCTTCCTGGCTAGGCTAACGCTAATGCTAACGCTACCGCCACTAGACAATCTTGTCTAGTGAAGATGCTTTCAAAAATAATGAAATGAAAAGTTTCTAAGGAGCAGTAATGTAAAACACTGATGAGAAATTAAAAGATAATTGATGTAAAGAATCCAGGGTGAACGGTTCTGTATCTCCACCTTCATCCCAACAGCCAGGCCCTCCCTGACCACTGGCTTGTCATCAAAACCAGGAGTATCCTGTCAGCGGCCTCGGTAATATCCTCCGGCATGTTGGCAGTCAGAACTGCTGACGTGAACGTTGGCGTGAGTTCACCGAGAGGATTTGAGAAAGAGAAAGAACCTTTTACCATCTGGTAGTGAAACCAAAGAGCCCGTTGATAACATCAAATAAAACAACCACAATATTGTGGACATGTTTGGACCAAAGTGATATTCACAATACGTATATCATATCAGTATATCATATCAATATATCACATCTTTGATGAAGTGCACAAAATTACAATTTTAGAATTGAATATCCAGATATAACAGTTAGAACCATCATGGTTCTATAGAGATCTAAAGAACCAGCAGTTTAACCTCCACTTCATCCATATTTACCAAATCAGAGTCACTACAGTTCCATATAGAACCTCTGCCGTAACTGAAGACCCCTTGACGAACCCTTGAAGAACCCTTGAAGAACCTTTGAAGAACCCTTGAAGAACCCTTGACGAACCCTTGAAGAACCCTTGACGAACCCTTGAAGAACCCTTGAAGAACCCTTGAAGAACCTTTGAAGAACTCTTGAAGAACCCTTGACGAACCTTTGACGAACCCTTGAAGAACCCTTGAAGAACCCTTGAAGAACCCTTGAAGAACCCTTGAAGAACCCTTGACGAACCTTTGACGAACCCTTGAAGAACCCTTGACGAACCTTTGACGAACCCTTGAAGAACCCTTGAAGAACCCTTGAAGAACCTGCCTCTTCCCTGTGTGTTCCTACAATGACAAACCACAGCTTGTCAGCGGAGGTCCTGCAGGCTTGGGTTGCCTCATCTCAGCTGGCAGTCCGCCACCGACAGCAACACACAAACCGCAGCGCTCGCCAAACGTCCGCCCGTCCGCCCGTCCGCCCGTCCGCCCGTCCGCCGGCCACGGCGTCCCTGGGAGGCTGCAGCTGAGGCGCCCACGCATGGCGGGCAGGCTGAGTGGCGGGCCGCTGTGATCCTGCAGCACTGACAGGCCTGGAGGTCTCCGGAGGGGTCGGCCCACTCCGGCTGTCAGAGCCCGGTGACGGATAGGCAGAGCGCCGAACGCCCCGATCTAATGAGCCTCCCCTACAGAGCGCCGGGGGGAGGCAGGGAGGGGAGGGGAGGGGGGAGGGGGGAGGACCCAGGGCGCCAGAATGACCGTGACACCGCTGCAGACACGACTTTCACTTCTGAAGGTGTGTGTGTGTGTGTGTGTGTGTGTGTGTGTGTGTGTGTCGCAGCTGGCATCGGAGCCTGTAACCTACATGGTGTACTGACACTTTCCTGTGTGTGTGTGTGTGTGTGTGTGTGTGTGTGTGTGTGTGTGTCACAGTTGGACTTGGAGTATGAGACCATAACCTATGTGGTCTTCCTGCATTCCTGTGTGCTGCTAAAAAATGTGTGTGTCAGTGTGTGTTTTGTGTGTGTTTGTGTGTGTTTGTGTAGGTGTGTGTGCGCATGTGTGTGTGTGTGTGTGTGCGCACCTCATACTCAGCACCCCAGCAGGGCTTTCAGCGCTGCTTTGATGTGAGCTTGCTGACATGAAGGAGCTTTCTGAAAGCAATCTCCTCCTATGGCCTCTCAGCGGGGAGACGCTCCACGCCGGCCGGAGAAACCCTCGTCATGGCTGCTTGTTATCTCCCCTCATGTCTCCTCTCTTTTATCTGCGATGGAGACGTTCTTCTTCACCCTCGTCTGACCGACCGGCGGCTAATTCACACCGTCAAACCCGACTGAAACACAACAGCGTGATCAAAGACAGGACGGCTGCAGCAGTGGTTTTATTTGGGAGTTGTGCAGTCAGTAAAAAGTAGTTATTCCATGTGAAAGCAGCGCGGCAGATAAACACCTGACCACGCCAGTACCCCCCACCCCCCCCCCACCCCATACCTGGCATAATCCAAATCCAGCTTCAAAGGCTGTTGGCTTTATCCAGACCAGAGGTGGTTCAGAGGCTTTAACAGACCGTCAGCTTTTAGTCAGAGATCTGACTCGTTGTAACCTGATGGCTGCTTTCCTTTTTTCAGCTCACTAGACTTGTAAAACATCCACATCCCTCGTGGCACCAAACTGATGCATCCTCCTGAACAGGCCAGAACCCCTCAGTTCCTATCTGACCAACTAACGGGCTGATTATACACAATAAACTGATGGAGATCCCTCAGGTTGACAAACTAACGTCCATCTGAACTATTCCAACAGGACTGGTCTGAAGGAAGACCAGGCCAGGAGCGTTCACTTCCTTCCTGTGGATTACGGTGCAGCGCTGGCATTATCAGCTTCTACATGTGATAATTGGGTTTAGCCGTGAGCTAACAAGCTAACACCACCCAATCAATCAAAGGACTCGTTCAAACCCTAGTTAACTGTTTAACGTGGTTAAAGCCTGCCGCCTGCCTCTCGGATGATAAATGGGCTGCTCGGTGCCGGAGCTGCTCTCCAGGCCCGTTTCTATCTTGACAAAACGATCTGGTCCGGAGTCCAGGAAGTCTTTAACCACAGAGCAAGAGGTGAAGGGAGGGAGAAAAAATGTGGTGTCACGCGTTAAACGGACGGGAAAAAATGACGATATTTTATCCTTAAATTGTTTTGAGAGCCTCCTGCCAGCCGGGTCATGAATCAGGCTGTCTGGGGTCCTTCTGGCATTTCTGGGGACGGCTCCAGGGTGGGGGCCATGACAGGTGACCTGTCCCTTCTGCTCCAGCATCACCCCCTCTTCATCATTTAACATTTAATCAAAGCTGCCTCCTGTCGTGACTCCTTGCCTCCTTCCCCTTCATCTATTACAGCCAGACCAGGTGCCTTGGCAGAGCGGAGAAGCCTCCTCTTAATGGTTTGTCATTATCAGACGAGGAGGTAACAGGATGCAGATCAGTCCACCTGTCACAACGAGCCTCTCTCTGACGGGCAGGAAGTCCGATCGATCAGAGGGGGAGATCGGTCTTGTCCCGCCCACCAGCCCAACGCTCTGACAGACAGCACCGAGGATGAACTCTGGCAATCACAGGAAAACCAACAGTACTCTCTCTCTCTCTCTGTCTCTCTCCCTCTCCCTCTCCCTCTCCCTCTCTCTCTCTCTCTCTCTCTCTCTCTCTCTCTGCCCGTTTGACCTTTTGACAGAGATAACAAACTGGAAACAGTGGCTATAGATTCCAGCCTGGCCGGCGTGCAAAGGCCCGGGCAGATCAATACATCATACTAATAAGTAAAATCTGCAAGCGCCAATTATTGTGTGTCATGTTTACTCGCCCGGGTGAGTAATCGTCCAATTTGGTGAAACCTCACCAAGGTAAGTGGATGCTGAGAGCTCGTTATGAATCGTATACCTTCACACACCAAGAGGTAATTAAGATCCCAAAACACACACGTTAATATCGCTGCAAGCCCATTAGCTGCAGAGCGCTGTGTGTGTGTGTGTGTGTGTGTGTGTAGGAATATTGGCAGGTGGTAGGATGAGGCTTTGCTGACTTGTCTCCCAGAGCACCTTTCATAATCCAGCACATCCTCCAGATCAACTGGAGCAAAGACCGAAAATAAACTACGTGTCATTTGAGACGACGAGACATTTGAAATCCACGATGGAGACAAACAGTTCATCACATCACGTCTCTCCTCTGAAGGGGACCATGCTTTCTCTCACTGAACACAAAGTGATTTGAGTTCTTCAAGGACGTTGATGCCTCCATGTTGATTTGCTTGTGATCATGGCGGCATATGGCATCAGGCTGTAGGATGGCTGAGATAAATCACCTACGACGGACCTGACAGATGAACTACATAAACCACTTGCTGCGCTGAGCCCTGACGGTTTCCCCTCGGGGGTAATAACGCTTATCGTATCTCGTCTGGGCGTGACGATACACAAGGCGATGTTCTTGGGCGAACCAGACGCAACCCAGATGGCCAGGAACAGGAAGGAAGCGTTTCCTGCAACACATTCCTTCAGGGTTGGAGCAACTACACCTTGTGCACGGTTGCCTCAAAAGTTGCCCTGTTATGTTGTTATGTCACCGTGTGATGGGATGATATTTTTATAAATCTGAATGGAGCTCGACCTCTGGAATCAGCTGGTTCTTAGCGATCGGGCTGCCAATGCATCGTGGGTAGGGACGGCGTGTTGAGCTGCGTTGGCGGCGTGGGTTTGTTCTCTGTGTGTCTTCTACAGGTTGACCTTGCTAACACGAGCCTGAACGCTTGTTCGCCGGCCAGCAGCTTGTTTTCGCTGAGAGCTAGCTACCAATCTATGCTTGTGTTTGACCTCCCCTTGCTGCCGGTTCACATGCTATTGATATTCTGCCTCAGGTGGGAGTGAGTGAGTGTGTGTTGGGTGGTGGGGGGGTGGTGAAATGAATGACTCTCCACTCCAGCTGCTGAAGACCCCGGGTGGTGTGATGAAGGGGATGCTGGTTGACCGGACCCCCGGTTCTGGCTCGCTGCCCGGTGCCACTCCTGCCAGGAGGGTGGTGCTGACCCGTTTCTGCCAGGCAGGAAGGGAAGTCCAGCCTGGCGCCGCCCGGCGGGGTCGGTCCTCGCTGAGTGACGGGCGGATAGATCAGATTCCTAAATTGGCAATTAGCTTTAATGAGTGCTTTAATTTTAATGAGCAGATCTCAGTTCATTTCATGCGTGCCTCCCCCTCCTCCCCCTCCTCCCCCTTGCAGTTCAATGCATCCCACCCCCCTCCCCCCAGCCATAGCATGCAGGCCTGTCTGTTCCAGTAGGAATGACAGATTGAAGAGCAGAGGACTGCCGGCTGATACCGGGGGGATCGTAGCCATCCATCCCCCCCCCACGGTTCACCGGCCCTCACCCCAATCACAGCAGATTTGTTCCAGAATCAACCACCCCCCCCCCCCACGGCTACCTCCTCTTTCTTAAACCGTTTTTTTCTTTTGGACTGTCAATCCGTCTTACTCTAATGAACCGCTGATTTCACTGTATTCAGATGCTTTCCAGCCGCAGCGATCTGCCGCCCACAGCTATGGCCTCAATTAGATTATCTGTGGATGTCTTCCCAGGGAAGGATGGAATAAAGAGAGGAGAGAGAGGGAGGGAATAGGGGATGATCAGCCTGATGGTAGATGTTTGATATAAATTGTGTTAATGGTTTTAATCCCTCTAAGTGCAGCGGTAGCGAGCATGTCGGAGTCGCTCACAGATGGCTCGGCGTGGCCATTAGATGAAGCCTCGACTTTCCACCAGCATCACAGCAAAGGACAAACTCCTGGCCTCCACACAGACGCCACAGATGGACTCTCACATGGACGGGGACGTAAAGAGCCCAGGCTTGGTCTTCAGGTTGACAACCAACAGCACTGGTTCCTGAACTCATCAGCTGATCAGCCTCCAGAAGTTCTTGAACCCACCATGCACTTCTCTGAGTCAGACATGGATCCTGCAACCACCACAGGAAGCATATTAGTATTTATTAGAATGTGTCCTGACATTTTCTCCAATTACTCAGTAATGCGGCAGCCGCACCGCCATGTCTTCGCATTTATCACTGTAAATTGATCCAATTTAACTTCATCAAGTACAGTGACATAATGCAGTATGGGAATTAACTCCAAACCTAAATAGAAATCAATGAGTGTGAACGGAGTTGGGAGGACAAAGGCTGGGATCTGAAAGCGAAAGTTTGTTGGACATGAAAGGTGAATGAGGACCTCACAGAGACCCTTCACCTCACCACTGCACCTTATTGATTGATATGGATGACAGACGGATTCATCCTGCTGGTTCCTCAGTCCCTGTTCCCATCATCAGGAGTCAGAGTCCAGAGAGGGACAAGCTAACAACAACTAATCAAAGTGATGCACCATGGGACCACACACCATGCATGCTGATGGTAGAGTGGATGAGGCCGACCAGCCTCTCCTCCAGGCTGAAGGTATGGAGTCTCATCTGGAATAAACCATTTAGCTATTGATAGTGCCAATATGTCCTTTAATGTGGCTTGGAAACGTCTTCAACCACTGTAGTGAACATTTCTTTGGAGAGCTGTCAGAACCAAAGGGGCGATTCGTTCTGCTTCGGCATATCAGGACACAGCAGAGAGAAACCAGACGGACGGACAGAAAGACCGACAGAAGAAGAGACGGTTATGGCGAGGGAGAGAAAGCTATTACTGTTTGACGATGACATGGCTGCTGTTCTGACACCGCGGCCCCAGATAAATTTGCAAAGTGTGTTTCCATCAAACATGACCCCGCTGCTCGCCAATTATCTCTCCAGGACTGCATCATTTCAGCGCCGGGGTCAACCCCGTCTGTCACCCACGGTGTGTCCTCCCGGCTGACGGGGGCAGGGGGATGTAAAAGCATGTCTCCATTGCCAAATAATCACTCCCAGAAAGCATGCAATCTGTGGGTTCAAAGGTCAAAGCCTCCATTAACAGACAGCGTCTGACTATCACGGCGGACCTCTGTCACCTGCTGCTTGGAGCTGATAAAAGCTCTTTCAGTGCAGCCGTTGTTTCTCCTGACACCCGGCGACCGCGGCAGGTGGAGGACGAGGTGGTTCATCGCCAGCCAAGCGCTGAACCCTGCTCGTGTCATCCGGTCTGCGTAGGCGCTGGAACAGGGAACAGCTATGGTGTAGCACGGTGACCTAATGGGCAAAGAGACGGAGGAGTCAGCAGGTCCTGCTGAAGAGGAGGACCTGTTGTGGGGATTGAACCTGTGACTCTTGAGGTAGGCACTGAGGTAGCTGCTAACTGGGTAAGAGCATCACATGATCGCCGCAGCTGTAATGCCAATTGATATTGATTTTCTTTTCTCCTTTCGTTCTTGATTTGTGCCGTGACAGAATCATTCTGTTTCTTTTTGTTGGACGTGATCACAGCAGAATCTCGGGCGTCAATATTTCTGAGGCGGAGGTTCTTGGATTTCATGGTGTGGTATTAATAACACCATTAGTCAGCCGGAGATGGCTGATGCTTTTGACCCATGCGGTAGGCAGCGGGCGATCCGGGCTGAATTATCCATGGGAGATTTCACCGCTGACCCCTACAGCGTACCGCCGGCATCAGAGGGTGGAATTCGATCTGCGTTGATACAGCCAGTCTCTATTCCACTGCATTGACCTGGGAGGAATCTTCCGGATCACACAGCCTTCCTATCTAATTGCCACCGGCATTTATCATTATCTGTGTTTTTTGCCTCCCTCTGAAGTTTCCCCCCAGTCCGTTCTAATCCTTAGTGTTATTGTCGGCACATTTTCATTATCTTTGAGTGGCTCGGCGCTCGCAGTGCTTTGATGAGTTTATGAACAGTGGCACCTCTAATCCGAAGGAAGATGCTCTTGAGAACAGAATGATCACTGCACATCACAGCGCCTGCTCCTCTCAATAGTCAGGGGAGGACCTGATGTAATTTTACATTTGTAATAATCTGCGAAGTCTTTAATGCAATTCAAAGACAGGGTTGTCAAAAACAATATTGTGGAGTTTATATGAGGGGAGGGAGCGCGGCGGAGGAAGGGGCGTGCACGGAGCTGTACAAATGTACGTTCTGGTGATTGGAAGTGTGCTGCCGGTAATTGAGAGCTTTGTTGTTTCCGTGTCCACAAATGGGAATGCAACAGCACGGCTACTATAGGAGCTGCTCCCCGGCTGTATGGTCACGGTGCTATCAGGGCGCCGTGCACGCCAGATCACACCACACCTTTTAGATGCATGCATGGAGAGTAAAGTGAGAGTAGTCACCGGCTTTTACAAAACAAAAGTTCTCTGATCCTGTGAAACGTGTCAAGGGCCACCAATTTCCATGGCGCCGCACTTTAGCACAATAAACAGTCTAATCAACACACTCGTCAACAAGCACGGCAGCTCTGACTCGCTATTTCCATCAATCCTTTGCACTTTCCTGCCAAATAAATACTTTTCCCACAAATTGCCCTGCATAATGCAATGTGTTTGACTGCAGTAATCAGAGGGAAAGTCCTTTAGCTGCTATAGAGTCCTTATCTGAGCCTGCGAACAGCCCGGCTCTGATCTCTTTCTGTTATTGTATATGTACAGTCAAACTGCTGAGGTCTATGTTGGAGGCCTGGCTTCGCCTTCCCTCTTGTTTGCCATGTGCTGTATTTGTTGCCATCTGTCCTCTTAACATTTCATGAGCAATGCTGTTTCTGAAGCCTGAAAGTTGTTTGCAAGGAAGGAGGAGAGAGAGAGCGAGAGGGAGAGCGAGAGGGAGAGCGAGAGGGAGAGAGAGCGAGAGTTTCTGGAAATCTATAATTCACATCTTAGCAATTTGTCCCGACGAGCTGCCGTAGTGTGTTTTCCCTCCTCCTGCTTCCTCTCACAATTATAGAACAAAACCCCTCTGAGTGGCTTGCCGTCTCTGGCTGCTTATTCATCCTTCTGGTTTTCTTCCTCTCTTTGTTTCCTGGTGGATGCAGCTGCTCATTGTGACTGTTGGTGGGACGACCATTGTAATTAAGTACCAATTAGCCCACCTTTGGCGCTGCATTAACAAGCCTTGAGAGCTTGTGGCTGGGGCAACAGGGTATAATCACCCGGCACCCCTATGGCAGGATAATGGTATGGCCTTCAACTACTAGTTACCCACTCACACAGCACTACATCAGACTAGCTGCACCACTTCTACCAGCGTTGATCTCTCAGACGTCAGCCTCCAGGAACAGTGTTCAAGTACAGCGATGGTGGAAAAGCTCTTTGATCCACTTGCTGTTTTACCGCCGGCTGTGGGGGGGATACTGTATGACACAAAGCCAGCTTGTACCTTCACTACAGTGTACTAATATGCTCTAATATATAGCATTAAAAACTACACAGACAGTCTGTGGTGAAACCCTGATCAATCATCGATGCTGTCACACAGGAGGAGATAAAGGAGACGCTGGCAGAAGGGTTACTTTGGGTAAATGGGCTTGATGCAGTGGGAGGACAGGAGGCTCTTTATTCTTATTAATAACTCTTTGACAGCGTTTCAAACCGAAGAGTTATCCTTCACAATCTGACCAACTACGTATCGAGTTTCTGTCCCCGGCCCGAACACGCAGCAGTTCATGGATTAAGTGGCTGGACGGGAAGAGGCGCCACCGCAGGGGGCGACCAGGCCTCGAACCACAGGAGTTCACCAGCAGAACCACAGGAGTTCACCAGGAGAACCACAGGAGTTCACCAGCAGAACCACAGGAGTTCACCAGGAGGAACCACAGGAGTTCATCAGCAGAACCACAGGAGTTCACCAGCAGAACCACAGGAGTTCACCAGCAGGAACCACAGGAGTTCACCAGCAGAACCACAGGAGTTCATCAGCAGAACCACAGGAGTTCATCAGCAGAACCACAGGAGTTCACCAGGAGAACCACAGGAGTTCACCAGCAGGAACCACAGGAGTTCACCAGCAGAACCACAGGAGTTCACCAGCAGAACACAGGAGTTCACCAGCAGGAACCACAGGAGTTCACCAGCAGGAACCTCAGGAGTTCACCAGCAGAACCACGGGAGTTCACCAGGAGGAACCACGGGAGTTCACCAGCAGAACCACAGTAGTTCACCAGCAGGAACCACAGGAGTTCACCAGGAGGAACCACAGGAGTTCACCAGCAGAACCACAGGAGTTCATCAGCAGAACCACAGGAGTTCACCAGGAGAACCACAGGAGGAACCAGGAGGAACCACAGGAGTTCACCAGCAGGAACCACAGGAGTTCACCAGGAGGAACCACAGGAGTTAACCAGCAGAACCACAGGAGGTCAACAGGAGGAACCACAGGAGTTCACCAGCAGGAACCACAGGAGTTCACCATCAGAACCACAGGAGTTCACCAGGAGAACCACATGAGTTCACCAGCAGAACCACAGGAGTTCACCAGCAGGAACCACAGGAGTTCACCATCAGAACCACAGGAGTTCACCAGGAGAACCACATGAGTTCACCAGCAGAACCACAGGAGTTCACCAGGAGAACCACAGGAGTTCACCAGCAGGAACCACAGGAGTTCACCATCAGAACCACAGGAGTTCACCAGGAGAACCACATGAGTTCACCAGCAGAACCACAGGAGTTCACCAGGAGAACCACAGGAGTTCACCAGCAGTTCACGAGCAGGAACCACAGGAGTTCACCAGCAGAACCACAGGAGTTCACCAGCAGGAACCACAGGAGTTCACCAGCAGAACCACAGGAGTTCAACAGCAGAACCACAGGGGTTCATCAGCAGAACCACAGGAGTTCACCAGGAGGAACCACAGGAGTTCACCAGCAGAACCACAGGGGTTCATCAGCAGAACCACAGGAGTTCACCAGCAGAACCACAGGAGTTCACCAGCAGGAACCACAGGAGTTCACCAGGAGGAACCACAGGAGTTGACCAGGAGGACCACAGGAGTTCACCAGGAGAACCACATGAGTTCACCAGCAGAACCACAGGAGTTCACTAGGAGAACCACAGGAGTTCACCAGCAGGAACCAGCAGGAACCACAGGAGTTCACCAGCAGAACCACAGGAGTTCAACAGCAGAACCACAGGAGTTCACCAGGAGGAACCACAGGAGTTCACCAGCAGAACCACAGGGGTTCATCAGCAGAACCACAGGAGTTCACCAGCAGAACCACAGGAGTTCACCAGGAGGAACCACAGGAGTTCACCATCAGAACCACAGGAGTTCACCATCAGTGGCACCGGGGACAAAAACCAGGTTCATCTGAAAACATTTAATGTTCATTCTGACTCTTTTATAGGAAACATGTTGGCAAAGCTTCTGTCTGTTGTCCTGTCAGTAGCTACTGTACTACTATGTTAGTCTCGTAGAGGTCTGTAGTCCTGGTGTGTCAGTAGCTACTGTACTACTATGTTAGTCTGGTAGAGGTCTGTTGTCCTGGTGTGTCAGTAGCTACTGTACTACTATGTTAGTCTCGTAGAGGTCTGTAGTCCTGGTGTGTCAGTAGCTACTGTACTACTATGTTAGTCTGTTAGAGGTCTGTTGTCTTACATACTTCCTGTCTATTGCCTGAAGTGAACCCGAGTCTGGAGGACACGCTGAAGCCTCGGGACTCGGCAGAAACACCGAGTGAATTTTGCTCTTGAGGAAGACAAACACACTCATTACTCGGTGAGCTCGATAAAACAACTCCAACAAACCGTCCACTTGACAGAGTCATTTCTGAGTGATCATGGCTGGAGCCATGCGAGGACGTGGGCCGAGGTGTGGTGCCGCCGGGTGGCTCTGTCTTTGTCTACTTTCATTTCCTTAGAAACACCGAGCGCCTCAGACTGGGAGATCCTCAGACTGGGACCGGACCAGCCATTAACCATGGGGTGATTGCTTTGTGCGAGAGGTGCCCGAAGAGCAAGGGAAAGGAAATTAGGAAATAATGGGAGGGAGTAATGAAAAACGATGAAAAGTGGCAGCCTGGCTGAACAGGCACAGCTGTGTGAGAAAAAAGAAGACAGAGAAAGAAAATCATAGAACTAGAATAGCATCACTAATTCTAGCACACCAGGAAGGGAGGGGGTGGGGGGGCTGCAGGATAATTCCCCTCTTCATGTTGGTTGGCTTTCTAATGCTGGCGGAGCTGCCTCCCTCCACAGGTCTGAATTAGCCTCCCATCTCCTGCACTCCAGTGTGTGATAACACGTCTGATTTGAGCCAGCAAGGCATCAGAATACTGAATGTGCTAGCCGGCGTAGCTCTGAGGTACATCCATGCTAGCTTCCCCCCCCCCCCCCGCCTCACTCTCATCTCATCTGAGCAGCATCACAGCTCCACCGGCTAAACGCGGCTAACAAGCAGCTCGGGGAACACTCGCAGCAGAAAACGGAGAAAGAAAATCAACAATTTGATTTACAAAACGCTGCGCTTGGGCAAGATGAAGCCATTATGGGCGTTGGATGTGTGTCTGAATGTGGAGAGAGAGGCGGGTGGCAGGGGTTAAGGGCGTCCAGGAAGAGTGTCGATATCACAGGAGCAATTACAGCTTTATAAATGGGCCCTCTGTCGCTCCAAATAAGGAGCTCCATCAATCTGTGCTGACAGCGGGGTCCTTAGCCCGTCACACTCGCTTCTGCCCGCAATCTGTAGATTTCAACTTAGCCGAGAAATTGATAATCCGATTCAGGCATAACCTGGTTAGCCGCTGCGTCTGCTGTAAGTGGAGAGGCCTCCGTCGCTGGGCGGGGGGGGGGGGGATGCCGGCTCAGCAGAGGGAGGCATGGACTATCTGCTGAACGCTCATATACTATAGAAACACACCAAGAACTGTTGTCATGAGGAAACCTTGTAACTGTTTTAAAGGTGCTCTTCGTATCGTTGTAACATCAGTATCTCATCAGCACTAGCTAAACCAGTGAGACCATGGTGGAGACGACTGGTAGCCAGTGGTATAGGTGGTGCAGGAAGGAGTCCTAAACCACAAAATGAGTTCCGGTTCCCTCGTCTCGAAGTCAATGGGTTTTTTGAATGGGTTTTTGGTTAGATGCCTGAAATAAGGTCTGTGGTTAACACAAGCTTAAGACGTTTTCATGTTTTGTTCTACGAGATAAAATACGTCAGTAAATACCTCACTCCTGAATTTTGAAGCTTTTACATGTCTTAAAAAAGGCGGTTGCGAACAAGTGGCTCAATGAGACTACAGAGGTTGTCGGGGACATTGAACGCATCACGCCGAACACGGTAACTCATCTACTCACTAGTCCTCCTTTACAGCCTCTAGTTGTGTTCCAAACTATTCTAACTCAAACTTTCCAACTTGTAGATTTATCAGTTTATAGTATTTTTAGTGGTGGTGACGTTGAAGTCATGAGACCGTGGTCTAGTTCGTTGATAGCCTACGTTAGCTTTTTACTTCTGGCGATTGCATTTACGCTTCAAAAATCATAAAGTGGTGTTAATTTGTGAAGATTATCTTGCTGAACAAAACGTGTAAGTATCATAAACTTCTATTTGCCACAGAGTTTATTTTCTGCAATAATCCAAAATCCAATGCCAATCCAATTTCATGATTTATTGATGGTGAAGGGATTACACGTCCTCCATAGGTTTCATTTATTTTTTATTTCTATGTGCATTGGGATGATGAAATACTTTCAAAACCCATCAGATGAACTCAAAAAGCATCAAGCTGAAAACAAAGACATTTTGGAGATACAAGGTTTTATATGTGCTCAGTGCTGCCATGCGCTTCATGGAAAACCAATATTGATTAAAAAGGTTTTTGGTTTCATATTTTACTGATTTTCCTCTGAAGAAGGAACTATATGACAGACGGATTCATCCTGCTGGTTCCTCAGTCCCTGTTCCCATCATCAGGAGTCAGAGTCCAGAGAGGGACAAGCTAACAACAACTAATCAAAGTGATGCACCATGGGACCACACACCATGCATGCTGATGGTAGAGTGGATGAGGCCGACCAGCCTCTCCTCCAGGCTGAAGGTATGGACCACTTCCTGTCTCCCCAACAGATGGACAGTCATGGATGAGCTGTCTGATAGACGTGAGACGCAATAAACTACTACTCTGTTCATACACACACACACACACACACACATATATATATATATACACACACACAGGACTGTGCAAAAGTCTTAAGCCGTAAAGCCATAAATATCAAAACATATTAGGGTGCCTAAGACTTTATATATATATATACAGTAGTACTGTACTGTATACAATACAAACTGAGTTGGAGCTTCTCTGTCTCTCTGTCTCTCCCTCTCTCTCTCTCCCTCTCTCTCTCCCTCTCTCGCCCCCCCCCCCCCCCCTCTCTCTCTCTCTCTCTCTCTCAGCTGTGCTGTTGAATAAAACCAAAACAGGTTAAAAATACTCTTTAAAGTCTCCATCGTCTATCTGGTAGTGAACTCATGTAAACTGCTGATTCCACCATGTTCATTTTAGTAAACACCTGCTGGGCTTCCAGCGGAGGGAGTAGCACAGTGGGAGCTATCACCGTATTATCTGGCTGGTGTACCGGGTGTACCGGGTGTACCGGGTGTACCTGGCCGGCAGACAGCTGTCATCCAGATTAATTATACCACGCAGATGAAATTGTGAAAAATGCATGTAGCGTCCAGCAGACAGTCCATGGAATAGAGTTGAACAAAACCCAAACAAGCAAGAGCATCCTGGTAGAGCATCCTGCATAGACACCCAGAGGCAGCGAGGGGGGGGGGGGGGGGGTCGTCCTTCCCTCAAAACAATTCTGCAAACAGCTTTACACTGATGAAAATCACCTCATTAACTTCCCAACCTAAATCCATTCTGCAGGAGGAAGAGGAGGGAGGAAGAGAGGGGAGGAAGAGAAGGGAGGAAGAGAGGGGAAGAAGAGGAGGGAGGACAAGAGGGGAGGAAGAGAAGGGAGGAAGAGAAGGGAGGAAAAAAAGGCAGGAAGAGATAGAGGAAGAGGAGGGAGGACGAGAGGGGAGGAAGAGAAGGGAGAGCAGAAAAAATCCCTGATAAAACATCTGCTGTATTTGCCCATCTGTGCCAAGCCTGAGCGAGCGAGGCCCGCTGTGAGATGGAGAGAGAGAGAGCGAGAGAGGTAGTGGGCAAAAAGGAAGAGGAGGGGAAGCAGAGGGCTGGTGGAGGAGGAGGAGGAGGCATCGTGCCCACATCAACAAGTGCCAGGAATGGGGAAATGCGTCGTGATGAAGGCGGGGGCCGAGTGGAAATCCACGCTAACGCTAACGCTAACGCTAACTTCCTCTGGAAACAATTAAAGAGCCAGCGCTCTCACGGCCAGATCCAGACGCCTCCGGTCGGCGGTTTGCTGCTGCGTTCTCTCTTCACATGATATTCTCTCCCAGAGAAATCACTCTTCCTTTTCTTTTTCAGAGGGATTTAGCAATTGATACGCCCGAGGCTCGACGATGTTGATCAGATCTGCTGCTCGTCTTCCGCCTCGCTCTCTTTTCTTGTTGCAGCGCTGAGCCCCGAATGTGAGAGGAAGTCTTCTGGGTCAGCGGAGGACAAGATTTCTGCCTGATAGTTGAATTGGAGGAGATTATCCTCACACTGAGAAGAGATTAGCACATTCTGCTTACATGCTGCATGTAAAGTCTTTGGTTTGTTTGAAGTGGGTACAGCGAAAACACACAAAGAAAAGAGCTGCCGAGGACGCTGCAGGTTCAAATCCCAACTCGGGAGTGTCTTCCTCTGCTCTTGAACCCACGGTGACGATATAACGATGCCAAGGAGAACGACTGTGGTGAATAAGTTGGAATACACCTCCTCAGAACGGCGTCTCTCAGCACGTCCTCCGATGAATCACCGTCAGGATGATGTCTGCATCGTTAAACACCAGCAGGCCACATGTCCTTCGCCTCTCATCACCACGTCTGACACAACAATTAATAGAGATGGGAACGAAGACGAGCCGGCCCTGGTGGCTCATGGGAGTCAGACGGAGGGATGAGAGCCTGGTTGGGCGTGATGTCCGTCTGGGTGGCTTGGTTAGAGACCAACTCTGGACCAGGACCAGAGACTAGTGAGGCTGGAGAACCTGCTGAACTAGTTCCTGTCCTCACTGCTCACCGGTAAAGACATGAGAGACTAGACTAGAACTGAGACGAGTCGAGCTCCATTCATCACTCCAGAGATGAGAGACGACATGAGAAACTATGCACACAAAAAAGATGCTTTTCAAAATAATGAAATCAAAAGTTTCTAAATATCCAAAAATGGACAATAAAGAGCAGTAATGTAAAAACCATGTAAGTGTATATCTACATGTATATAAACAGTTTATAGCAGGAACTCGTCTGTCTGTATAACCTGCTGCACCAGGTCACAAAGACCTGAGACATGAGAAACTATAAAAATAGTTTATAGGGGCAATTACTCCGGTCAGGCTCCCGTGAGCATTAACCAGCCAGGTGAGGAACTATAAAACTATAATCTACAATAAAGTTTAGGTGGAAGGAAAGTAGGAGGATCTGCTGACCGGAGTCAGACGGAGTGATGAGGAAGAGGAGTAAATAAATAAAAGAGGAGTAAATAAAAGGTTCAGGTCGTGGGACGACATGAGAAACCATGAAAACAGTTTATAGGGGGATTAGACGAGTCGGCTCCTGATCTTTATCCCGAGTCAACAAGCAGCGATGAGGACGAGAACCTGCATTAATACTTGATGGGAATTAAGACGAGTCGCTGGCGTCGGATGGAGGGATGAGAAAAGAGGACATGAGAACTTCAAGTGGAGATCCAGTCTCTGAGGGATTCAGCCTCAGAGAAACCAGTTCACCTCTAGTATGAGTATCTGTGTAATCCCTCGCCTGGAGGATGAACAGATACACTAATAAGCCTTTAATCTTCCCTCTTGTTGTTCTTCCTCTCCCTCGCTTCTTGAAAATAGGATTATTGGTGTTGAGCTTCCTCAGCGAGAGGAACAGCGACGAGCCGGAGTAAAGAATTGGGTGTAAATTGTAATTATTTCCAATAACTGCCTTTGATTTGTTTGTTTGTCTTCCTGAAGAAGAAACCCTGATCTGGGAGCAGCACATATCACGCTGCTGATTATCCACATGGTTGTTCGTTCCCACTGCCAGTGAAGGGGCGGAGCTAGTGGGAGCTGGTTGGTCTGCAGCAGCAGCGGCGATGCGTCACGCGATGAGAAAGTGACATTTTAATGCGGTGGATGGATGAAAGGCTGATGTTTTATTAGCGGCGTGCCATCGGCTCCAGGTGGAAGCAGCTTTTATTGGAGCCCTTCCTCTCCCTCTTCCTCTCCCTCTCTCTCCACCGTTGAAATAAATGAAGGTATTAACATTAAGCACCTCTCCCATCGAGGCGCCGGGTCCCTTCGCCGGCCGTTATGTCCTCCAGTCAGAATTTACCCTGCACGGCCTCCACCGTTTCCACCGCCACCGCCAGGCTTTCTCAGGTAGCCTGCAAATAAATAACTCCTGTTCCAGTTAGAGGGAGGCGGCGGAGAGCAGCTCAGTCCTGGATGGTATTGTGTGGAAGATGAATCAGAGATGCTCGGGAGGCTCGGCTCACAGCGAGGCGGAGATCAGCCTGGTGGTTCGGCCGGCCGGCTGCACGGAGCGCCGGGAAACCACCGAATGACAGAGAAGAGTCGAAACAGTCAATCTCCACAATCTCCACACAGCGCCCCCCCGCCCCGCTGTCCTCTCCTGACTCAGACGCTCTTGGAGGGGGGGTGGGGGGGGCTTTTCAATCCAGGCTCAGTGTGTTGGAATCCATTTGTAGTAAATTGTGGGCGTGGTCAGACGGCTCATGACTCATCAGGGTTTCTACATCTGATGGAAAGGCTGCATGTGCATGTTCCCTGTGTTGAGCTGCACCTCAGTATTGATAACTGATGAGGTTTATACATGTGGTAAGAAGAAGTACTGGGGGGGGGGGGGGGGGGGGCAGAGTCCCTCTAATGTTCAGGCCAGTAAAACATAAACCACCAGGAGACTCGCTGCTTCAACTCCAGACTTTAGTGGAGCCTAAACTTTCCTCCATGTTGGATGGTTGAGTCGTATTGTCTCTTATGGGCTGTAAACAGTAAATAGCTGCCTCAACCCCAGCGGGGGGGGGGGGGGGGGCTTCTTCACAGCCCTCCCCTCGAAACGGTTCACCGACCACCCAGCTGTAACAACGGTGCAGATATGGAGGTGCGGTAAAGGGCGTCTGCTTATCTACAAATTAATTATATATATTTTACAATTAAATAAAGAATTGTGTCTCGGAGCCCCCAGATGTTGGAGGTCTGACTGCTGACAGCGGCCTTGTGTTGTGAGTCTCACGCTGGCGCTGCAGATGCCTTTGTTGTTGCCTCTTAACTCGGCACACCAGGAGTCTGACACTTAACAATCTGGAACTCATAATATACAGCACGGAGCGCTCATCTCCCAGCATGCACTCTGTGTTCTTCCTGTTCCTGTCCATGCCCTGGAGGGATGGGATAACGATTCATAAAGAGTCGCGTCTCCAGAACTTACTCCAATTCCCGTTAATGCGTTGGCGAGGTTTCTCTTTGCCTGTTTGCACGTTTCTTTCAAAGAGTCTTGTAAAGGTGACAAGTGCGTTTTTTAAGTTTGATGCCGAGAAAAAAAATCATGTCCGAGTTGCAGCAATCGCTGAATAAGTCAGAAAGTTTGATTGCGGCCGTATTGTGCTGGCGTGACGGAAATGCTCTCTGTTGTGTTGCGTTAGTTTACTGTTTACTCCGGGCAGCGCTGAACATCTCATCTGCCTGGCTTTGTAACATCCAAGATGTGCCGAAGTTTCAGTCACTTTAACACACCCAGCAGAGAAAAGGGTCCTGGATCTGAAAAGTTGATGACATGTTCGCCGGCTTGTCAGGAAGAATGACAGCTCTGAATCTGAAGCTGTCACGTCGTTCTTTGACACCGAGTCAAAAATCTTAGAGGCAGGTTTGATTTCCTGAGAGTTTAGATCCCATCCAGGCAGCCGCCACTTCCAGGTGTCGTCTCCTGTTTGGCTCCAGTCACATGGCGCCGGTCTAACAGGCTCGCTGCAATAACACTGCACGTCACTGGCATCATTTTTAGTGATAAATATCATGTGGATGCCATGAGGCTGAATGCAGGTTCACATGTCTGGTGGTTAAGTGACATATTATTGCAGCAATTCACTAACAGCCGTTAGTCACCAGGCGGGTCGACAGTAAAACCCAATATTTTGTCAACCCTTTGTTGTAACTCTTGTCCCCTATAGTTCCTTTGCAGTGTAAAAATGATTCAATCTAATGGAAAGTTGCGTTTCCCCGTGACAAACCGGTCGTGACAGTAAGACGAGCCTCTACCAGCCTCGTCAGCCCTGCAGAGGTTTAAATAAAACAAAACGCTGGCCTTGAAACAAACAGGATAATTATGGCCTCGGGTGCCGAGCGCCTGTCTCCCTGTTGCTTTCTCCTCCAACACTGAACCGGAAAGAGTCGCCTCTTGTCGCCGAGCGTCTCGCCGCCGCTCCGCAGAGCTTTTGGCGTCAGACGTTAAGACGGTGACACTTGGAGATGAAGCTTCGCCTCTTAGCACGCCGGAGGAGCGCCAGCTACGTGATTGGCTCTTCCTTCAAGCAACATGGAAACTTAAGAGGAAGATATCAGTGGTGCCGTGTCCTTTACCGGAGGAGGGAAGACTTGCCGGAGGAATCTGGAGTGTTTTCAGTGAAAAAGAGGCTGATAAATTAAAGATGAGTCTTCTTTGAGCATGAACATGGACAGCAGCTTACACAGTATTTGCTTGCACTTAGTGCCTAAATGAATCATTTACTCATATATTTTATTGACAGGCTCTTAAATGATGAATGACCGGGACAGAGCCTTTGGCAGCAACCAAATCCGCTGTGGGGAAAGAAACAAAGACGATGAAAAAAGCACACGGCCATAAATAAACCAGCGGTAATCACATATTGTTGTCACAAATCCCAGAACAAAGACAGCCATGCCGTCACTCTCAGGAGCCCTTCTTCCCAAAGCCACCGCTAAAACAGCAATCAGCCAGAAGAGCAGCAGCATCTGCCTCAGACACACCTTGGCAATGCCTATAATTACACTTCATCGGGCATATGGGCTGAGGACCTAAATAAGGATGTTTTGCTGTTCGCCCTTTCTCCTTTCTGGGTCTCCATGTTCACACGGTGCTCAGGTGAGACAATGCTTACTTCGCACATTCTGCGGAGGAGTATTTCTTCTCTGTCGCACTTGTCAGGGTGACAAAAGAGAAAAACACAAAGCCTCTCGTCGGATATTCTCGCTTTCGCTTCACACACCTATTTATCTTATGTCACTTCCTCTCTCTCTCCGTCTGCGTTACCGCAGCGCTGACCTCCTCCAAGCCGACCCTCGAACCCGGCTCTCCGACGCGACGCTCAGCCTCCCAGAATACCCCACAATTTATGGGTGTCAGAAACACAGAGGACATCTATTCATGAAACACTCATAAATAATACATGGAGGAGCTGGATGGGGGAGGGGTCGTGATTTGCAAACGCATGACAGGTGGGTCAGACCGGGAATTATTCCAGCAGATAGTCAGTACCGGAGGACGTGTCAACCAGAGGCTGTCACACGCTAACGGGGGGGAAGAAGCCGAGGATGTTGGTGACACCCGTCGTGTCGCCGTCCGCCTCGCGTCTCCAGACGACGGCGTTTCTCCTGCTTTGAAACGCCGTCGTGACTGACGAGTAAAATCCCTGGAAAATCATCACTGTTTAATGCCACAGCACGTTTGATCCCAGGGAGATGAACGTGACACAATCAAACTTAAACACTGAATTGCAATAATTCTTATGTCGCCATTAACAAGCCACTGGTTGTAATGAGAGATCAGATTACTGCAGGATAAAAAGTCAGAAGTGTCTGTGATGGATGTGTCCAGCGGGAAGGGTCGGGGAGGCAGTTCCCCTCTTTAGTCATGACTGACTTTAAGGTCCAGGATCTTAATCCAAGGCACCTTTGCACAATGTCATTTCCAGGAAAAACGGCTGACTTCAAAGATTCACCTTTTCCAGCTGAATTCACTGATAAGGATTTGTTGGTCCCCGAGGCCCGGCGGCTAGCTGCCCTCCTGCCAATCTCCCTAATCACGGCATGTAGCATGTGATCTGGATGGCCTGGTCGGCCGGGGACACGAGGCCGCGGACACCGGGCTCATCCATAACACTAATTGGACGGGACGGCAGCTCGGCTCACCTTACCCGCTGCATGCCTTGCGGTAATCAAAGCATTAGACCCTGAAGCACACTCGGCTCGGTTTTACAGGCCGCGATCAACACTGATGGAGAAGGTGTCATTGACCATGCCTAAGTGCATGAAGGTGTTGGTAATGGCCTGCAGAGCTTAGAGCCGCGTTGGTCTGGGTCCTATCGATTGGACCAGTAGGCTGTAAAGGCAGCACGAGTATCAGGTTGGTCTTCCTCATTTGGACCCTGGACCAGTTTTTGGAGGTGTGTGTGTGTGTGTGTGTGTGTGTGTGTGGTCCAGGCAGTGCAATGCCAGTTTGCTGACAACGGCTGCAGGGTGTACGTGCCTCTGCTTAGCACCGCGTTGTAAAGCAAGTGGAAATTCAATAAATGGAGGCAGACATACAGCAACCTCCCCTCCTCCCTCACCCCTCCCCCACCCGCCCACCCCCGCCCATCCAGGACTGGGGGGCCTTTCAGTGAGGCTGGTATTGATCCTGAGTGCCTTGGTTGTAATGGTCCAGCTTTAATTAGCGCCTGCATGCCAAGAGCTAACGTGCTACTGATGCACGTCAGGTGGTGGTTCTCCCTCTGGGAGGAAAAGTGTGCAGAGAAAGCCTGGAAAGTGGACATACAGACAGACAGACAGACACACAGACAGACAGACAGACAGACAGGCAGACAGGCAGACAGGCAGACAGACCCAGGAAACACTCACATCCACTCATCTCTACTCTAGTATTGTTACTGCATCCTCCGTTACCAGGTTGTCTCTGACAGAAGAACCAGGACATTTAGATAGACAGACAGACAGACAGACAGACAGACAGACAGACAGACAGACAGACAGATAATCTCCCCCAGGGGCTAATAAATTGGATCTTATTCCAGAGGGAAATTGAATCGTCACTATAGCAACAATTAACAGATTCTCTAGTTATTTCCAATAACTTCCTCCTGTTCTCGTCAACTCAATCCACTCAATTTCCTCTGCCTGTCTGGCGGTGTGAGCCTCCAGCTGGATGCAGCCCCTCCCTGGGTAAAAAGATGCCTGGTCTTGTGGTCCATCGGTCTGCTTGGCCAGCCGCTCTGCACCTCTCTTCCCCAGATGGCAGAGGGAAGTGGCTGGCTCCAGACTGGTCAAATCTGTTCCCCATTACTCCCTGTTGCATTTCCTGTTGTTTTTTTATGTGTGGGAATGGGGAGCGGACAAGTGGCGATGCCAACAACAGCCATCGCCGCTGGCTACGCCCCACTAGCATCCAGTGCTAACGAGATAGCTGGCTCCCAACACCACATCGGCTCAGCAGCTGTTTGCTAGAGCCGCATTCAGAGAGACCATATGAGCTGCGACAGGCGGAGCCACACCGACGCTTCCAACCCCAAATGTTGTGGAACTTTCTGGAGCTTTGTCGGTCTAGTAAAGGAAACTAGGGAAGACTTTTATGTAGAAATGCAGCCGTCCTATCAGCCTAAACCAGGAAGTGGGGGTGTAACAGAGCAGAGCGTCCCATCCCGTAGATTCACCCTATTGGTCCAAATTAAATCCTGGTGTCTGATTGGTCACTGGTGGGAAATCTTCTCCACACAGGAAGTGACCGATCCAGACTGAAGGAAGGAAGCTGGACTCACCAATCTTTGGTTTCCTTTGGTATGAAGCATCAGAGTCCGGTTCACTGACGTCGCCGCACAGGGTTTCTGGGTAATGCAGTTCAAAGTGTTGCCTGACTCCTATTTGGAGCCATCCATATGCAAGGTTGCCTAGAGCAGCTTTCATTCCCAGAGCCAGGAGGGACAACGGGAGGAATTGCAGCCTGAGTTTAATTTCCGTCTGTTTGATTGGTCGTGACGTCTGAGTGGCGTTACCTTCATTTAACGTCTTGACTGAAAGCACATCTGCTTTCAGCTGCCAATTCAAAATAACATTTAGGAGAAAACGACCTGTTCTGAGGACAGATTCACGCCACGCTGATCAGAGAAGTGATTGATTGCTGTTTGACGGCAGCAGTATTTAGTACATCCCCAGAAGAGGTTTAGTGTGAAAAATCCTCGCAGTAATCTGATCCAAAAAGTAATAACAACGTTAAATTACCAGAGAAAATCCCCAATCATCACTCCGCTCTTATCTCACTTTGTGTCATAAGTAACATCTTAGATCTAAATTTAGTCTTGTCACACGTTTCAAAGCTGGGAGGGGAAATGTGAAGCTGCAGGAAGTCATTACTATATAGCCTACCATGGAGGTGACTGTATGAGGCTGTATGGGGAGAGACCATAGGAGCCCATTCAAACAGCCCTATGGGAATGAATCATGTCAGAAAGATGAATGAAAAAACCTTTCATTTTATGTATGGTGCATTTATTTCTGTAGTTATGGGGCATATTGCTCAGGGTATCACACCCTGGTAATGTACAGCTGAGCAAGAAAGAAAACAATAAAAATAAAGAAACGCTATTATAACCGCGTATATAATAACCAATATCTACAGTACTCTGCTGTCTAGACAGGATGTTGTAAAAACTCTGAGACAAGAATAGTACCAGTACAATATCTATCTGGGTGAGAAGAGATGCTGACGAAGGTTCTGCACTCACATTTACAGTTTGGGTATGCAGCAGATGTTCTCCCCCAGACTGACCTGGGAACAGGAAGGAGCTTCGGCTGCTCCATCGCCTGCATCGCAAGGAGACATCGCTAAGGAGGTCAAGGGTCAAGCCGCATAGACAGTAGAGGGAGTAAAACATCTCTGTGACCCTGAGATCCTCCCCTCTCTTCATAGCAGGCAGAGAAACCAGAAAAGTGAATGTAGTTTTTCCCTTCCAGACGTCAGATGACTCGTAAAACCACTTGGTAAAGGTGAGGTTATGGTTACGGTTCAAATGAAAACTTCCCTCCTGGTCGCGGAGTCGTGGAGGTAAATGTCTCGGCCCCCCTCGACCTCCTCGCCCTTACTTTGCACTGTTTGAATGTCAAACTACTTCCTGTTTCCAGTCGCGTCCCGTCCACCTGATGCTTTCCTCGTTCCTGGTGGGAAACAGATTTTAAGACACCGGACTCATTTGATGAAATGTGGTGCGACCAGGCTGCTGACACCTCCCCCCCTATCACGCCTCCTTTGGTCACTCCCTCCTTCCTATTTCAGCAGGGATGTGGAGCAGCAGTTGGTTTCATCTCCACATTTTAACAGACCAACCGTCGGCTGCAGCCCTGCGAGCCGCCGGCCCTCCCCGGTGAACACTTTACACATTACACCTCCATCCCACCTCCACCTGCCAGCACCTCCTCCTCTCATCCCCCACAGCTCGTTCTCATTGAATTTTCATGTTTGCTGCTGGCTCTCAAGGATGCCACCCACAGATCTCGAATAAGATTCGACTCATTCCCCATAATGAAAGAGACGGAAGGGCAGGGAGCGAGGACATTACCGGGTGGGACCGGGACGTGTCGGCAGCATCGGCAAAACGGCTGCTGGAATGAGTCTATAAATACATTCTCTTCATGGATGAAATAACTCAAACTATGAAATAACTCTGTAGAAGAAATAACTTTTCTCCTTTTTCATCTCCCCCCTTTGGACCCTGCTGCTGGGCTGACATGATTATTTCATGTAATGACTTTCTTTGGAGTTGATTTTCCGTGGAGCCTCACTTCCTGCAGCTCTGCTTTTCTTCTTGCCACGTTCCCATTCTCACAATACCATGGTGAGATGATGACTTTGTTTCTGTTTTTCTGCGCCTTTAATGCTCCAAATCACACAGCATGAAAAGTAAAATGAGAAAAGAAAGACTTACAGTGAATGGCATTAACTTTGCAGTCGGTCTGCCTAGTGATGCCGTGTGCCGTGCACGATCCTGAATTCCAAGACAGCACATTGAGAATGATCACGGACGGCGAGGACGGCAAACAATAGATGGCGATAACATTTCAGCATTCAACCTCTTTGTATTCCACTTGGACTGAATAGAGGGTATTACCTAGCAAGGTGGCGTAGCGGTTAGCGAAGATGTCTCATAACTGAAGGGTCACAGGTTTGATCCCAGCAGCAGCTATTTGCCCTTGAGCAAGACGCTGAAACGGTAAGTCACTCTGGAACACAGTGCCAGCTAAATGACGCTTGGACAAACAGCACATTACATCCCTGCGTCCACCTCAGCACCCAGCGTGTCCGGGGAAAAGCGCTATGAAGTGTCCCAAACCCACCCACTGCAGGTTCTCCGCTAGACAGGTGATCCATCAGCTTCGTCAGGGTGGGGGTGGTGGGAGGGGGGCAGGTGGGCCGTTCCTGCCTCCCGGTGCTCTGGGGAGCCAATCAGCTCAGAGATAACCTGCCCCCCCCAGCCAAACAGCAGCTGTCCCTCCGCGGTGGGAGGGGCAAGGGCAGGGAGGAAGCCCAACGTGAGCAGACACTTTTAGAACAAGGAAACAGGGCTAGCCCGATATAGCGGAGAGGACTTTCAGAATAGCACGGGCCAGGGCTAGTCCGATGACAGCAAGGACACGTAGGGGGAGGACACTGCGGTCGGCTCTGGGCTCCCAAGGACACAAACAGGCCTGGAGGACGGAGTCTGGCTGTTAAAAGGCCTAATTTACTGTATGGCTCAGAGGTGCCATTATAGAAGTTCTGCCCCATGCATTCATCTTGCATCTCTCCTGCTTTGGTTCTGCAGAAAACTCTTGCTTGAATCGAACGCAGTCGAAACTAACAGGTTTATCGTGAGGTGATTGTAAGTGTCTCCTCACCACATCATTCAATGGCTGGGAAAAGAGCAAAGCCTGCTTTTCTCAGGTAATCTCACGTATTGGAGCCAAAGTGCAGCAGTAACTGAGCGACAGCAGAAAGCCTCACATCCATGTTGATTAGCCAGCAGAGCCAAAACAAAATGACTGTCTTCCTGTTTGCCACTGTGCCGTACTGATGACCCATCCCTTGTGAACACTGTGTCAGTATTTGAAAGAGCTTCCCCATTACACCTGTGGGCTCTGACAATAACACATTAGCAAACAGGCTAACGTCTGTCAGACAGACGCTCGGACTGCACTCCACCTGCCATTTTGAAAAGATGTAACCAAAGGGACGCCTTGTTTGAAGAGAAAACAAACTTGATTGGAACCTTGCAAGGATGTTTAGCTGCCGCCAACATAATTATGAGGCCTCAGCGTGCACAAAACGATGCAGGCGGCGGCCGGCTCCCTGACAGTGAAGAGCATTGTGGGAATTAGCTGTGTAGTGGAGTATTAAACATTTAGAAGGTGCTGATTGCCTGGATCATATTAGGGGGCGAGGCAATAGATTTGTTGTCGGGGAGATAAAGATGAAGGCAAAAGAAAAATAAGCATGTTTGAAGTGCCTGAAGTTCATCGACGGCAGGAAGAGGTTAACAGGAGCGCTCCATGAATATTCACAGGAAGCGTCCCCGGGGAAGCGAGACCCAATTAACAAATCCCATTAATTACGAGACTATCACAACTGATTAGGAGATGGCCGTCTGCTCCTGGCTCAATGCGGCCCATATTTTCTGCTTCATGGAAGCAAGTAAAAAAACGACTGCCACGAACAATCAGATACTGCTTCAGTGGCTTCGCTAATACAAGCTAGTTAATACAGAGAAACCTGACTTTGGCCACCATAGACCGAATGCAGGCAGAGAACATGAGGAACTCAGAGCACCATCGTATTCAGAAATGAGTGTCCTGGCATGTCCCTCCGGGAGACCCATACATCTAATCAGAGGGGTCGGAGGTCAGGGGCAGGTTGTGGTTCAGACTCTTCAGCAAGGATGGACGCATTCAACCTGGGACCTTCAGACTGTAAGGCAGTCCCCTCACCACCGGGCGAACCTGCACCTCCAGGTAATAAACCAAGTTGTACTTCGAGTATCTTTTATTGAAGAACCAGTTCCTCATCGAAACTAAAGAGACACCAGTGAAATAATTATTTTCATTCTCACACCTGACAGAGCTCTTGCCAGCATCAATCTATCTGTTAACACTGGGAGTGGTTCAACTCTTTATCAGCAGATCGACGCTTTTAGATGTATGTCTTTTAAAAGGTTTAACAGGAGTACATAGTGTTTACCATCTGCTTATTTTAGTACATTAATATTATTATCTCCTTCAGCTGTGAAAAAAGATGGATTTCTCTTATATAATCCATAATAAAATCATGGAGAACATCTTGTGTGTATCGGTCCATAAACAATCAGTATGAAAACACCACCAGATCTTGGGGTCCTAACCTTCCTTTCCTTGGACTGTTTTCCCTTCGCCACCATTTGCTTGTTCCCCTGCCGCCTGCTGTCTGCTGGAAGGTGATGACCATGATTCAATTGAAATCCCAGCAGGTTGGAGTCGTTGCATTTCAGACACAGCAGAGACTAATGCTATGATTTGGGGCGAGCCATTTGTACAGCGGGGAAGATTATTGGAGGCCGAAATAGCATCCCTATAGACCGAACAACAGAAACATAACACACAGTAATTATCACGCCAGCAAGCAAATAATAACGGGGGTATTGCTTACTAAAGCTAAATCATTTTAATTACGAAGACAGTGGAAATCAATTGTTGTCTGTACATGCGCTCGCATGCTGCGGGATGTCAGATATCCAATTATGCTTATCTTATTGCCGTGATTACCGCTGCAGTATGACCACACGTGAACATGCTTTTACAATCTACAGTGACGCCTCCTGCCAACAAACTGCTCCCATAATGACTCAGCTGTTCGTCTCATTTAATACCACAGAGTGACGCTTGTCCTGACCTCCACTCATGAGTACTGGCCAAGAGGATGAATGCACCGCATTACTGTGTTTGATTTGCTCCCGCCGACTGTACGTTCGCCTGTTCCACTAAACAATGTGAGTGTAATGCCAGTGCAGACGTTGGCAGGCGTAATATTCCACAGCATAATGCTATCAGCCCTACCAGTGACCATGTTCCAGCAGCTCCGGCCTAACAGGGAGAGGTAATACATTTTTAATTGCAAGTGTGATTATACGGCGTAAGGAACCTGCACCGGTTGATTAAATGCATTTGGGTTAATATTAGAGGCCAATCATTCCCAGTGACAAAGCCTCTGGAGGAGGGAAGGTAATTGCGGGAGGACAATTATAATCCCTCATATTGTAATAACGGAAAATAATGTCCTCTAGGAGAGGCTTTTTCCCCTAGCAGACAAAAGATAAATGATTGGATGGGTGCTCATACCAATACTGCTGGCAGAAAAAAAAGGTGAGATTCATCAGAAATGATGATTGGATGCTTATGTCAGCGCTTAGGTTGCAGTTGTACAATACAGGACAATTATTTAGCTGCAACATATTTATTTGTTTTTTTACAAGCGGAGGCATGTGGTTGCGGTCAGTTCAGCCCATTCCTGCTTTTCTTGTTGCTTTAAGTGCCGGTTGGTATCTGGTATCAGTGCAGCGCTCCCCGGAGGGAACAAGCCCCTGCAATCCTGAGTAGCAACAACAGTGTTGTTGACCGCTGCCTCCCCATATTCCCCGGACAAACCCATGCCCCTCGGTGACAGTTGCTAAGTAACTGGACACGTCGACCTCCAACACACCGAGGCAGATCCAGTGGAAAAGGAGCCGGGGCGGTTCGATCAGCGCCCTGTGAATGTGTAATATTATGTGTTTTCATCATAATTGGGTTGTGTGATCAATATCATCCACTGTACAATTCATCCTCCTCATGAGGGAGCATTGAGTGGTACAGTACTGATGTGGGTTGTTCAAAGTAATTTCAAACTAAATCTTCGATCAGCGTTATCTGTTCTTATTCTTAAGGCGCAGCAGAGACGGAGCCGGGCCGCCGTTCTTAAATCTCCTGAAAATCAATGTTGTTGGAGGTGAAACTTCCCGGCCTCCATTGTAGTTCTGTGATTTCTCTTCCTCCTGATTCACCGATGAGTCACCCGAAGCTGCTTTAAGTGTAAAGTCGTTAATGCCTAATGCCTTCAGATTGAAATGACGTGTGAAATACGAGGCGGCAGGTGGCGTCATCAACGAGGTGTAACGCCACGTTGCACCGATTCGCTTCCATGAATCGTTCGCCGAACGTGTACAACGGCTGAAAATGAAACCTGTAATTAGACACTCATATCCTTTACTGTTGAAAAGGTTATTGGTACATGAGAGCTAGTTCAGTACTATCATTACATCACTGCCAAGTGGTGGTACGTCACGGTTCGATGAGTGCCCAGGTTGGAGCTGAACCAACAACCCTGCCAGTTAGTGCCTTGCTCTACCCATTGATCTCCATGGAGGTCCTTCGCTGAATGCCTGGCTGCTGTGATAGCATCGTATTTATAACTCGGGGCCGTGGTTGAAATACTCTTCGCTTGCTGTCATTTGTCAGCCTTGTATAAGTAACTGGTTACCATGGGAATCCGGGTTTGAATCCTATTGGTTATTTAAGGAAGTCTGAATATCACATTCTGTTCCATGACAGAAGCTGGTGAGGCTGACAGCGCCATCGCCACCGTAGGCGTCCTGGGAGGCCAAAACCTGTTCGGCCTGTAGAGCACTTCTGTAAACTGACAGAGAGAGGGTGAGAGAGAGAGAGAGAGAGAGAGAGAGAGAGAGAGAGCGAGAGAGAGAGAGAGCGTCTGACACCCCCAGGCTGACCATGCGTAACGCTCACACTGTTCATATTGCTAGGAAGAATAATTGGACAAAGTCTCATGTAAATTTCCCCAGGCCACAGAATTTAAGGTGGGATCTGTGCATCCATGCAGATGACAACTTGAGCCCTGGTTTCTCCTGACTCGGAATAATCTGGCGTACAGAAGGAGAGGGGATGGCGGCTGGCCGGGGGCAGCCGGGAGGTGACAGCGCTGCCGATTCCTCAGGAATTAAGAAGCCACATGCTAAACTAAAGGAGGACAACAAGCACCAGGAGCCTTTGAAGACAAGCAAGTAGAACCATGTTCACCAATACAGCCAGACGTCTAGACGACTGACAGGCAGAACAGAGGAGCAGCGCCGAGCTGCAGAAAACATGAAGGAGTTGTTGAGTTGATATGCAACAGAATGAAAGGGAATAATTAGGCATCAAAAACGGAACAATTTGTAAAAATTCTCGATACCAAAAAAGAGAGTGATTGAAGTTGATTGTTTTGAGAGCGTTAAAGCTGTGAAACACAGAAAGATGAGAGAGAAATGGGAAATGGTAACGTTTGTGATGCTGCGACGGAAACGTTGTGTTGCTCTCGATAATTCCTTCTGTCACGATGCTCCGGTCTGGTTTGAAAGTGACTCCAGTTCAAAGCCTGATCTCTCCTCTGCATTAACACACCGAGGAGGCAGCACTCCAACAGCCTGCATGATGGTGATTGATTGACTGAATGACAGATTGATTACCTGTCCGTTTTAGGTCATAGCCCCATCCATTATCATTTCTTTTTAGATGATAGTACATTAAGCATTATTCAGAAATATGCTGGTGCACATCCTCTCCTCCCTCAGGCATTTCATTACTTCTTCTCTTCTCACAGGAAGTGGAAGGGAAGGACAAAGAAATGCCAAGCCCTTCCAGTTAAAGATGTTCCTTCCCCAGTTTCCAGCATCTTTGAAGAGGAGGAATCGAATGCTTTCACTTATCTATATGTTAGAGTCCAGGCAGCGCTGAGTGCTGAGCATGGCGACTCATTAAGGCACCAACAGAAGGATGGAGGTCCAAATCCTTTTGACTGAGAAGATTTGATCTGTCTGCAGCGTCTCCATCAGCTAACTCATTGGATTCAAAACCACAGAAACTTTCAGTCAATCATCTGAAATAAAAGGGCCAGCAGACCTGGATCCTGGTCACGGGGGAACGTCAGCCAGATCACTCCGCCTTAACAAAGAACGGCATCAACACAACAACAACAGAGAAAGTAATATCTCTAATGACTGGCAGCGGCAAAGAAGATGAAAAATAATGGGAGGTTGATAAAATGAGAAGATATTGCATCTAACGAATATCTGACATAACAGCCCAGCCGCTAACTGCAAAACAAACCGCCATGCGTCAGGGAGGGAAGAAAAGAGGCCGAACCAGAAGCTACACCGAGCCGCAGGATGCCGGCGCTAATTGGAATTTGCTCGTAAATAATGTAACGTCGACAGCAGAGAACAAAACCCAGGCCTCGCCATTGTTTGGTGCACGCTATCTTTCAGGTGCAGCGTGGGAGATTCACAAACAACCGCAGGATTCCTGCCTGAGATGCTGCGTGGACGGTGGGAGGGTGCGGCGAGGCCGCGGTGAGGCCGAGCTCGGCGTCTTTCCCAGGCGTTCCTGGCGAGGAAGCGCCACTGTCTGCTGTCGGTGGGTTTAGATGATGAGACTGAAGCCGCCTCCCCTCCAGACCCTCCAGACGGTGCGTTGGAGGCTGACCTGGGCCAGGCTGGCCATGGGATGCCAGTCACTGAGACAAGAACTGACATACAGACCTGCTTTCACCGCCGACAGGAGGCTGATGGTAACATGATGGTAATATGAAATATGACGCCACTGCAGGCGTTTCCTTCCTGATGATCTGAACTTGGTCATTCCCTCTGCTCGCCGGTTTTATTCCTTTTCTTCTTGTTCTTTTAAATGATTATTATTATTGTTGTTGTTGTTGTTATTCTGTAGACTGTCAAAGTGAAAACGATGCATATTGGCACATATTTCCTGTATACATGATGTAAGTTCACATATTGGTTTTCTTCATATTTCATCTTTGTATCATTATCAATACTTCTGCATTGATGTTTTCTTTTCCTTTCTCAGTTTGGATGCTGACACCTCATGATGCTGTAATCCTCCGTCTTCACTCATCGATAGATATGTTGTGTTGTTGATCTGTTAGGTTGTGTTGTTGATCTGTAGTTCGCTTCACACCCGTCCTGCTGGTGAACACTTCACCTCCACGTCAAGAGCTTTTAACAAACCGGCTGAATGAACATGAACACAGATAAAAAACACAAGGGAACAAACACATCCCATTTTAAGATAGTGCTTGACTGTGTGTGTGTGTGTGTGTGTGTGTCACTACTAGCTGGAGGGAGTTTGAGCATCACGCTGCTAATCTGCAGCTCCCCAAAGAGCCGAGGCGTCAACGCCACACAACACAACTGTATTTCCATCTTAGCGGTTAAACTCATGACGGTGTGTTTCCTCATCGTGTTTTTCTTTGTGCTTCCGAGGGAAATAGTCGTACTCCATTTGAGCCAAAAATATTCTCCCCTCCCCGGAAAACACTTGTCTGCACCTGCTGTGATCATTTTGTGTTTTAGCCGCCGCCGTCTCCCAGGATTCCCTGTTTCTGGAAACTTGCCTTGACACGCGGCGTGATGCTGAGCCAGCTTTTAAACACACTGCTGTTGTTTTGAAGAGCGGTCATGTTTTAAGTTGTAAGGGAGCTTTTAGATACCAGGACACAGACCCTGGATCAGATGATAGATGGAGCAACGTGGATGGGGAAGAGGAAGAGGAGGGGGGAGGAAGAGGAGGTGGGAGGAGAGGAAACCAGTAACCTTCATGTTAAACTGGGACCGAACAACCAGACGGAGGAGAGGAGAGGAAATGAAGGAAGAGGAAGAGAGGTAGAGAGAGGAAGAGAGAGAGGAAGACAGGAAGAGAGAGAGGTAGAGAGAGAGAGAGAGAGAGAGAGAGAGAGAGAGAGAGGTAGAGAGAGGAAGAGAGAGAGGTAGAGAGAGAGAGAGAGGTAGAGAGAGGAAGAGAGAGAGGAAGAGAGAGGAAGAGGAAGAGAGAGAGGTAGAGAGAGGAAGAGGAAGAGAGAGGTAGAGAGAGGGGAAGAGGAAGAGAGGTAGAGAGAGGAAGAGAGAGAGGAAGAGAGAGAGGAAGAGAGAGGTAGAGAGAGGAAGAGAGAGAGGAAGAGAGAGAAAGAGGAAGAGAGAGAGGTAGAGAGAGGGGAAGAGGAAGAGAGGTAGAGAGAGGAAGACAGGAAGAGAGAGAGGTAGAGAGAGGAAGAGAGAGGAAGAGAGAGGAAGAGAGAGAGGTAGAGAGAGGAAGACAGGAAGAGAGAGAGGTAGAGAGAGGAAGAGAGGAAGAGAGAGGAAGAGAGAGGAAGAGGAAGAGAGAGAGGTAGAGAGAGGGGAAGAGGAAGAGAGGTAGAGAGGAAGAGAGAGAGGTAGAGAGAGGAAGACAGGAAGAGAGAGAGGTAGAGAGAGGAAGAGATGAAGAGAGAGGAAGAGAGAGAGGTAGAGAGAGGGGAAGAGGAAGAGAGGTAGAGAGGAAGAGAGGAAAAGGACAAAAGGATAGAGAGAAAAGAGAAATGGAGAGCAGCAAAGAAAGAGACAGAAAAAGGGAAGAGATGAGGAAAGAAAGGATGGAAGTGAACAGGCTGACTTTACGTTGCATTATATTTATCTAGGAGGATCACCTGATCACCAGATCACCAGATCACCAGATCACCTGATCACCAGATCACCAGATCACCTGATCACCAGATCACAGGACTGGTTAGTTTAGTTGGTTTCATCATATTGTTCTTGTTTCTTCTCCTGATTAAATAAAGAGACAGAAACATGATGGCAGGAGAACGAAGGATAGAGGCGAACTGAGAGACTCCCCCCCCCGCTGCTCTGACACCCAGGGGTGCTGTTATGAGTCCTCGGGGCGTCACGCTGGGTGCAGCCGGCCTGACCCCCCTCACCCCCCCTCACTCCTCACCTAATTGACTCCCATGCTCACTCGCCCGCCTCGCTCCCTTGCAGTCGACTGCAGAGTGTGACGCCTCAGTGGATCATATTAGCTCTACCTCGCTCTACCGCTCTCTCTCTCTCTCTCATCATCCCATAAGCACTCCTCTCTTCCTCTCCTTCCTTCCATCTCTCCTCCCTCCCTATTTCCTCTCCTTACCTCGCCTCCCTCTCTTTCTTCCCTCCCTTCATCTTCTTTCCTTCCTCTCCCTCCCTTCGTCTTCCTTTCCATTCAAATCAATTCTCTGGGCATTTTATTGGCATGACACAGTGATTCTCTCTCTCCCTCTCTCTCTCCCCCTTTCTCTCTCTCTCTCTCTCCCCTTCTCTCTCTCCCCCTTCCTCTCTCTCTCCTCCTGCCTTCACCTCCATAATAACTCCTTTTTTATTCTTCTCTCCATTCCTCTCCCCCCTCTTTCCCTTCCTTCCTTCCTTCCACCTATTGGTACTCTACCTCCCTCCCTCCCTCCATCTCTCTTTGCTTCCTTCTCTCCTTCCTCTACCCCCCACGCCCCCCCCCCCTCCCCTCTCTCTCTTTCTACTCTATTTAATTGAATAGATGCTTTGTCGGCATGACACAGTGATTCACCATTGAACCACCATAGAAGAAGCACCACCAGGCAGGTAGTTCAGTGCCTTGCTCAATGACCCTCCACCAGGACCAGGGGTTTGAACCTGTGACCTCCCGGTAACAGTTTGGTCTCCCAGTAGCCGGTTCCACCAGATGGTGAGGTTGAGCCGTCGGCAGCTTGGAAATAAAACGGCAAACGATGTTAATCCTCGTTAAATTGTAGCCTCAGACCTCGTCTTGGAAAGATGCCCTCCCGTCCCAGCCACGACCTCCTCCCCCTCCTCCTCCCCCCCCTCCTCCTCCTCCTCCCCCTCCTCCTCCCCCCCTCCCCCTCCTCCTCCTCCTCCTCCTCCTCCTGCTGCTGATTGAGGTGCAGCATTTCATTCTCCTCAGGGTGAAATGCATCATGGGACACCAAAACTCTGAATCCAGGATGATGAAGTTCTTCTAGCTGGGTTGGCAGTTTCCTGCAGGATGAGTGGTGGTGAAGTTGTATCTTGGTTATGTTGGTTAGTTATGTTGGTTATGTTGGTTATGTTGGTTAGTTATGTTGGTTATGTTGGTTATGTTGGTTAGTTATGTTGGTTAGTTTATGTTGGTGATCTTGGTGATGTTGGTTAGTTATGTTGGTTATGTTGGTTAGTTTATGTTGGTGATCTTGGTGATGTTGGTTAGTTTATGTTGGTGATCTTGGTTATGTTGGTTAGTTATGTTGGTTATCTTGGTTATGTTGGTTAGTTATGTTGGTTATGTTGGTTAGTTTATGTTGGTGATCTTGGTGATGTTGGTTAGTTATGTTGGTTATGTTGGTTAGTTTATGTTGGTGATCTTGGTGATGTTGGTTAGTTATGTTGGTTATCTTGGTTATGTTGGTTATGTTGGTTAGTTTATGTTGGTGATCTTGGTTAGTTATGTTGGTTATCTTGGTTATGTTGGTTAGTGTATGTTGGTTATGCTGGTTAGTTATGTTGATTAGTTTATGTTGGTGTATCTTGGTGATGTTGGTTAGTTTATGTTGGTGATGTTGGTTAGTTATGTTGGTTATCTTGGTTATGTTGGTTAGTGTATGTTGGTGATGTTGGTTAGTTATGTTGGTGATCTTGGTGATGTTGGTTAGTTATGTTGGTTAGTGTATCTTGGTGATGTTGGTTAGTTATGTTGGTGATGTTGGTGATCTTGGTGATGTTGGTTAGTTATGTTGGTTAGTGTATCTTGGTGATGTTGGTGATCTTGGTGATGTTGGTTAGTTATGTTGGTTAGTGTATCTTGGTGATGTTGGTTAGTTATGTTGGTGATCTTGGTGATGTTGGTTAGTTATGTTGGTTAGTGTATCTTGGTGATGTTGGTTAGTTATGTTGGTGATCTTGGTGATGTTGGTTAGTTATGTTGGTTAGTGTATCTTGGTGATGTTGGTTAGTTATGTTGGTGATCTTGGTGATGTTGGCGTCGGCTGAGCAGGCCTCGGTCCTCCTGTCTGATAAAGATAAAGCTCCTGTCCTCAAAGGGAGCGCGGTAAACTAATAGATGAAATAAATAATCACATTTACAACAGAGCAGGATTAAGCAGCACCATTAGTCAGTCAAGAGCGGCTTGGCAGAGATGCTAACTGTAAATGAATGTTTTTAATTTCCTCGCCTCCTTTTGCTTAGCAAGCATTTAGAGCCGCCCGCCTGTTTGAATACAGAGTGATGAATGAGGGGCTCTGGCTCTGCCGCACACACACACACACACACACACACACACACACTTCCTTCCTCTGTATTCACCAACACGCCCACACAGCCACAACAAAAGAGCGGAAGAGTGAATGATAATGGAGTTGAGTTGAGGATGATGATGATGAGGCAGCGGGGGGCGGAGCCGAGGAGTGAAGCCTGTAATCACAACTGGCCACATTGTCATCGTTCCCCGTCCGCACGAGGAGGAGCGCTAAATACACTGATCACTATGCACAGCAGCGGAGAGCAGCCGGCACCGGCGGCCCCTGAGGGCCCTTACAGGGAGGCCCCATCCTGCAGACGGGAGCAGCAAATTACTAATCCACATGCTCCGCCGCTCGCCACGATCCCCAAACACCGCCGGCCTAATGAGCAAGGCACCTCCAGGAGCGAGGAGGCACAACGCTGGACGAGGAGGAGGAGGTCTGACAGCGGTTCAAACCAGGAAGTGTGTAAACCGACGACGAGCCGAGGAGAGAGAGACGCCAATTAGAGCTGATTGGCAGAGAGTCATAGAACAGAATGAAAACATCATTATCAATAACCCAGATCCACTGCAGCAGGACTAGCGCTGTTCACCTTCATACTGCAGCTGAGCCTGTGATGGACGGGCGACAGGTCCTTTCCACCCAATGCATGCTGGGATAGGATCCAGCCCCCCGTCACCCTGAACAGCAATAAGCAGGTAAAGAAAATGAATGAATGTTGCTGCTGTCCATCGTTCCAGCCGACCTCGGGGTCCATATTGATCATATTGATCATACTGATACTATTGATCCTATTGACCATATTGATCCTATTGATCATTAAATTCTCCAGGCTGGAATCATATTTCTCTTAATACCATCATCTCATCAATAGTTCATATCGTCACCTGTGGGGTTCTGACTGAGCAGCATCATCAGCAGGTGTGAACCAATCACACGTTCATGTTTTCAACTTTAACCTTTCTTCAGATGTTTCAATTTCCCAGTTTGGTGAAGCGGAC
>JAXDDX010000053.1:730000-807500 GCA_034670405.1 Hoplostethus atlanticus | reverse complement strand
GAATCAAATCTGAAGCAGGGCTCCATTCAGCGCTGCTCCATCATCAGATATGCCTCTTGGCTCACGCTGGAATTGAAAACCTCAGCCATAGATTGCAAAACCCTAACAGCTGCACGCGTGGCTGCGTATGGCAGGACCGGCGTGGATCCAGTGTTTGGATTAAGGTGTTAACCTGCTTCCTCCGCTGACCGGACCAGCAGAGCGGCGAGGTGTGTTACCTCTGGACAGTTGCTTGGATGTGGAGGAAATGGCTGGCTGGATGTCACTGTACTGGACGGCTTCTGTGGTCCAGGAGGCAGGAAAACTGACCTCAGATCAGAGCAGACCAATGGAAATGAAGAGCTGCGGTTTTGATAAAAACGCTAATGCTATCCTGTTAGCTAGCGATAAGCTGAGAGAACCTTCACCAGGTGAACACAGAAACCCAAGGTGACTCTTCTCTGCTGCAACACGCCCTGATGATGTTACCATGGAGACCGCCTCTCCCTTCACACCTGATTGCGTTCCTCGTTTTCTGTCTTTATTCATTTATTCCTCATTAAGAATTTACGTCACTGACGAACGTCGATTTTCCACCGCAGAAATCCAGGAACCATCCAGGAACTATCCAGGAAGGAAGTACTATTGGTACTTAGTTCCAGGAACTTCAACCTTTCCCATCGGGGGAACTAGCCACGAAAAGGTTTCTCTTGGATAGTTCCTGGCCCCCAAAAAGTTCCTGCTAGAGAGGTAGTACTTTGGGGGACCAGGAACCATTGGGTTGGAGTTGCAGTACTGAACAATGCTGATTGGTCAATACAAGCTACGCAGAAATCGTCGGCCAACCACCATTCTTACAGTTGTACTTGTTCAATACTCATTTTGGATCTCAACTACTTTGTTTCCAAAAATGATTCTAACATCATGTTAGAATAACAAAGAACTTCCTCCATGTTTGCTGTTGTCTTGGTAATGACGTATGAAACCAAACAGTCTCACTTTTGTCTCCTCACGTACTCCTTACTTGCATAGGCAACCGGGAACTCTTCTGGGGAACTAAAAAGGTTCCCGCTGAGAAGGTTCCTGCTCAAAATAGTACCCAAAAGGTTTCAGGTTCCTGCAGAAAAACACCTTCTACAACCTTCTACTGATCGGTGAAATCAGCTGGTGTAGTGTTGGAATGAAACGCTACAGACTCTCGGCCCTCCGTGGCTCATGGTTACCCACCCCTGCTGTAGGAGACCAGTCTTTCCTGTTGCCCCCTCCACAGGGAGGTCAGAGGTCAGAGGTCAGCTACAGACCAGCACCCTGGCAGCTGGTAGGGATCAGCGTCTTGCTCAAGGACACTTCAGCAGGGGGGGGTGAAGCACTACACCGCCCTAATCTAAAACTTTGATTAATATAAAATATCACGTATTATCTGCCTGGTGAGGTGGAACGTCGTTTCTTCAACTTTTATTTCTCCAGTCGACTGAACTCCCTGCTTCACATTCAAACAGTCCCACACATTGACACTGGGAGCTGCCCAGTACAAACAGTCCTCTACTGTACCTTCTACTGTATTTCCACTATAGTGATCTGCTGATACGACCCAAACCCTTCTCCACCTCTTTCCTAACCAGGGTCAGTATGCCACCTTAACACCTGCTGCTGCTTTGCTTTTGTGTCTTTTATTTGTCATGATTGTGAAGCACTACATATTAAATATATACTATATTCTATTAAATAAATACTAAATATTAGAAAAGCTGTGCAAATAAAGTTATTATTATAATAATTATTTAATTATACTAATAATAATAATTATTATTGTTGCTGCACATTAGTAGTAGTTGCTGAAGGAACACCAAAACATCACAAGTGCTATAAAAATAGTTTATTATTATTATTATCGTTATCATTATTATTGTTGTTATTGTTATTATTATCATTACTATTGTTTTTATTATTACCATTGTTGTTGCTGTTATTATCATTATTATTGTTGTTATTATTATTATTGTTATTATCATTATTATAATTATCATTATCATCATTATTATTGTTGTTATTATCATTATTATTATTGTTATTATTATTATTATTATCATTATTATAATTATCATTATCATCATTATTATTATTATCATTATTATTATTGTTATTGTTATTATTATTATTATTATCATTATCATCATTATTGTTATTATTATTATTATTATTATTGTTGTTATTATTATTATTGTTGTTATTATTCTTATTATTATTATTGTTATTATTATCATTATTATCAATATTATTGTTGTTGCTCTGGAGCTGCTTTGTGGTGCATGTCGAGGCCCACGCTCTGCTGTAGTAACTAGAGTACATTGGTGTGAATGCTCTCAGCTCCCCACAGAGCTGCTGTGGGCTGTGGAAATTGCCCGTGGGTGAACTTGTTCTGTGTGTTAATTGATTTTGGTCTCCAGAGAAATCCACCCCAGCGCTTCTCTGCCTCCTGCTCAGCCATCACAGTGAACAATCACGCCGCGGTAACCCGGCGCTTCAGCAGCGTTTCTTCAGTCAATATTTTAAGGTTCCTCAGCCGTGGCCGTCTTAGTTAAATTTGGAGTGTGCTTCAAAGTAATCAGCCTGACAGTGGCACTGAATACTCCAGTTACATGACACTGGCTATCTTGAACTGCGCTGACAAGGCCAAGTGCTTTTCAATGAGGGATTTGAAGGAAGCTTTTGTAACTCACAGGACCTAAATTAGAATTTCACAGAGTAGACTTTTTAACATCCATGGACAATTGTGAATATAATGGAGGCCTCAGGTGGCTTCAGATCCGTTTGTGATGGAACCTTGAGATGTGCTCGGGAGTCAAATGATAAAAAAGGTACCTCTTGATTCAGACCTGCGATGTCTCTCTAAAGATGTACAATATCAGCCTTCCTTGATAATAATGTTGCTTCATCTTCTCTTTACCTTGATCCAAAGTCTCCATTTTAGAGAAGCAGGCTTGTGACCGGAATGTGGTTAGTTCAATTCCCTGGGCTGGTTGGGAAAATCTGGGTGAGAAAAATAAATCAGTAGTACTCTGGTCTCCCTCAGCAACTACCTTGAGCAAGGCACTAGGTTAGAGTGGCACTGTGTGAATGTGTGAACAGGGTGTTGCTGGAGGTCAGCAAGCTGCCCCTGGAGAAATAAAGGTTTGTAACAGCTGGATGAGGACCTGCAGCTCAGCGGGTGAAATCGGATCTCAAAGTCAAGTTATATATAATTTGTCCCACTGCTCCCAATTAGCGCATTGGGCACGATTGGTCCTGAGCTCCATCGCCTTATGAAAACTGACCTTTGAGTGACAAAGCTTTGACACTCATTAGCTACCCAACTAGCCCCCAATAAAAACAATTTGCCTGCCATTGATTGAGATCCCCCATTATCTTGCTTCCAGTCCTCCTTGTTATCTAGCAGGCAAATAGCCTGAGACATTTCCTCTCTCCTCGCCTCTTTGTCTCCCCAAGTGGTGACATTTAAGTTTCTTGGTAGACCGGCTGTGTCTACAAGGAGAAGTGACACTGAAATCATTAGAGACAAAAGGATGTCTTTAAACTACAGGGGTGAGGACGGAGCAAAAGGCAGTTTCATCCCTCATCCATCACAGCAGGTCCTTCTGGGTACCAGTCAGCCTCAATGTGATCTTTTGGTGTCACATTGTCTGTACAGGTGGAGCTTCCCCTGCTGCTGTTCTGCAGGAAGTCAAAGTGACTGGTCAAACTGCTGGAGCGCATTGAAGGAATCCTGCATGAAGAGAAGGAAGCAACTCTTCCTTTATTCCTCAGGCTGTATATGTACTACCCCCCCCCCCCCCCATCACACCTGAACTCATTTCAACTGTACCTGCATCTATGTTGTGACTATTTACATTTCCAAGGCGTTCACTGAATGGTGTTACTGTTTTTATGTATAGGCATACGTGATGTTTCTTGGTTTCAACATGTATTTTGTGCCCTGCAGCTTCACAGTAAAAAATGTGGAAATCAATGGACTCACTGAACCACCTGGTGAAGTGGCGTCGGGTCAGCAGGGCTCGCTTCTGAGAAACTACCATACAGACCTCTAACAGACTAACATAGTAGTACAGTATCTACTGACAGGACTACAGACCTCTAACAGACTAACATAGTAGTACAGTAGCTACTGACAGGACTACAGACCTCTAACAGACTAACATAGTAGTACAGTATCTACTGACAGGACTACAGACCTCTAACAGACTAACATAGTAGTACAGTAGCTACTGACAGGACTACAGACCTCTAACAGACTAACATAGTAGTACAGTATCTACTGACAGGACTACAGACCTCTAACAGACTAACATAGTAGTACAGTATCTACTGACAGGACTACAGACCCTTAACAGACTAACATAGTAGTACAGTATCTACTGACAGGACTACAGACCTCTAACAGACTAACATACTAGTACAGTAGCTACTGACAGGACTACAGACCTCTAACAGACTAACATAGTAGTACAGTAGCTACTGACAGGACTACAGACCTCTAACAGACTAACATAGTAGTACAGTATCTACTGACAGGACTACAGACCTCTAACAGACTAACATAGTAGTACAGTAGCTACTGACAGGACTACAGACCTCTAACAGACTAACATAGTAGTACAGTAGCTACTGACAGGACTACAGACCTCTAACAGACTAACATAGTAGTACAGTATCTACTGACAGGACTACAGACCCTTAACAGACTAACATACTAGTACAGTAGCTACTGACAGGACTACAGACCTCTAACAGACTAACATAGTAGTACAGTAGCTACTGACAGGACTACAGACCTCTAACAGACTAACATAGTAGTACAGTAGCTACTGACAGGACTACAGACCTCTAACAGACTAACATAGTAGTACAGTATCTACTGACAGGACTACAGACCTCTAACAGACTAACATAGTAGTACAGTATCTACTGACAGGACTACAGACCTCTAACAGACTAACATACTAGTACAGTATCTACTGACAGGACTACAGACCTCTAACAGACTAACATTGTAGTACAGTAGCTACTGACAGGACTACAGACCTCTAACAGACTAACATAGTAGTACAGTAGCTACTGACAGGACTACAGACCTCTAACAGACTAACATAGTAGTACAGTATCTACTGACAGGACTACAGACCTCTAACAGACTAACATAGTAGTACAGTATCTACTGACAGGACTACAGACCTCTAACAGACTAACATAGTAGTACAGTATCTACTGACAGGACTACAGACCCTTAACAGACTAACATAGTAGTACAGTATCTACTGACAGGACTACAGACCTCTAACAGACTAACATACTAGTACAGTAGCTACTGACAGGACTACAGACCTCTAACAGACTAACATAGTAGTACAGTAGCTACTGACAGGACTACAGACCTCTAACAGACTAACATAGTAGTACAGTATCTACTGACAGGACTACAGACCTCTAACAGACTAACATAGTAGTACAGTAGCTACTGACAGGACTACAGACCTCTAACAGACTAACATAGTAGTACAGTAGCTACTGACAGGACTACAGACCTCTAACAGACTAACATAGTAGTACAGTATCTACTGACAGGACTACAGACCCTTAACAGACTAACATACTAGTACAGTAGCTACTGACAGGACTACAGACCTCTAACAGACTAACATAGTAGTACAGTAGCTACTGACAGGACTACAGACCTCTAACAGACTAACATAGTAGTACAGTAGCTACTGACAGGACTACAGACCTCTAACAGACTAACATAGTAGTACAGTATCTACTGACAGGACTACAGACCTCTAACAGACTAACATAGTAGTACAGTATCTACTGACAGGACTACAGACCTCTAACAGACTAACATACTAGTACAGTATCTACTGACAGGACTACAGACCTCTAACAGACTAACATTGTAGTACAGTAGCTACTGACAGGACTACAGACCTCTAACAGACTAACATAGTAGTACAGTAGCTACTGACAGGACTACAGACCTCTAACAGACTAACATAGTAGTACAGTATCTACTGACAGGACTACAGACCTCTAACAGACTAACATAGTAGTACAGTATCTACTGACAGGACTACAGACCTCTAACAGACTAACATAGTAGTACAGTAGCTACTGACAGGACTACAGACCTCTAACAGACTAACATAGTAGTACAGTATCTACTGACAGGACTACAGACCTCTAACAGACTAACATAGTAGTACAGTATCTACTGACAGGACTACAGACCCTTAACAGACTAACATAGTAGTACAGTATCTACTGACAGGACTACAGACCTCTAACAGACTAACATACTAGTACAGTAGCTACTGACAGGACTACAGACCTCTAACAGACTAACATAGTAGTACAGTAGCTACTGACAGGACTACAGACCTCTAACAGACTAACATAGTAGTACAGTATCTACTGACAGGACTACAGACCTCTAACAGACTAACATAGTAGTACAGTAGCTACTGACAGGACTACAGACCTCTAACAGACTAACATAGTAGTACAGTATCTACTGACAGGACTACAGACCCTTAACAGACTAACATACTAGTACAGTAGCTACTGACAGGACTACAGACCTCTAACAGACTAACATAGTAGTACAGTAGCTACTGACAGGACTACAGACCTCTAACAGACTAACATAGTAGTACAGTATCTACTGACAGGACTACAGACACTTAACAGACTAACATACTAGTACAGTAGCTACTGACAGGACTACAGACCTCTAACAGACTAACATAGTAGTACAGTAGCTACTGACAGGACTACAGACCTCTAACAGACTAACATAGTAGTACAGTAGCTACTGACAGGACTACAGACCTCTAACAGACTAACATAGTAGTACAGTATCTACTGACAGGACTACAGACCTCTAACAGACTAACATAGTAGTACAGTATCTACTGACAGGACTACAGACCTCTAACAGACTAACATACTAGTACAGTATCTACTGACAGGACTACAGACCTCTAACAGACTAACATTGTAGTACAGTAGCTACTGACAGGACTACAGACCTCTAACAGACTAACATAGTAGTACAGTAGCTACTGACAGGACTACAGACCTCTAACAGACTAACATAGTAGTACAGTATCTACTGACAGGACTACAGACCTCTAACAGACTAACATAGTAGTACAGTATCTACTGACAGGACTACAGACCTCTAACAGACTAACATACTAGTACAGTAGCTACTGACAGGACTACAGACCTCTAACAGACTAACATAGTAGTACAGTATCTACTGACAGGACTACAGACCTCTAACAGACTAACATAGTAGTACAGTAGCTACTGACAGGACTACAGACCTCTAACAGACTAACATAGTAGTACAGTATCTACTGACAGGACTACAGACCCTTAACAGACTAACATACTAGTACAGTAGCTACTGACAGGACTACAGACCTCTAACAGACTAACATAGTAGTACAGTAGCTACTGACAGGACTACAGACCTCTAACAGACTAACATACTAGTACAGTAGCTACTGACAGGACTACAGACCTCTAACAGACTAACATAGTAGTACAGTAGCTACTGACAGGACTACAGACCTCTAACAGACTAACATAGTAGTACAGTATCTACTGACAGGACTACAGACCTCTAACAGACTAACATAGTAGTACAGTAGCTACTGACAGGACTACAGACCTCTAACAGACTAACATACTAGTACAGTATCTACTGACAGGACTACAGACCTCTAACAGACTAACATAGTAGTACAGTAGCTACTGACAGGACTACAGACCTCTAACAGACTAACATAGTAGTACAGTATCTACTGACAGGACTACAGACCTCTAACAGACTAACATAGTAGTACAGTAGCTACTGACAGGACTACAGACCTCTAACAGACTAACATAGTAGTACAGTATCTACTGACAGGACTACAGACCCTTAACAGACTAACATACTAGTACAGTAGCTACTGACAGGACTACAGACCTCTAACAGACTAACATAGTAGTACAGTAGCTACTGACAGGACTACAGACCTCTAACAGACTAACATAGTAGTACAGTAGCTACTGACAGGACTACAGACCTCTAACAGACTAACATAGTAGTACAGTATCTACTGACAGGACTACAGACCTCTAACAGACTAACATAGTAGTACAGTATCTACTGACAGGACTACAGACCTCTAACAGACTAACATACTAGTACAGTATCTACTGACAGGACTACAGACCTCTAACAGACTAACATTGTAGTACAGTAGCTACTGACAGGACTACAGACCTCTAACAGACTAACATAGTAGTACAGTAGCTACTGACAGGACTACAGACCTCTAACAGACTAACATAGTAGTACAGTATCTACTGACAGGACTACAGACCTCTAACAGACTAACATAGTAGTACAGTATCTACTGACAGGACTACAGACCTCTAACAGACTAACATACTAGTACAGTAGCTACTGACAGGACTACAGACCTCTAACAGACTAACATAGTAGTACAGTAGCTACTGACAGGACTACAGACCTCTAACAGACTAACATACTAGTACAGTAGCTACTGACAGGACTACAGACCTCTAACAGACTAACATAGTAGTAAAGTAGCTACTGACAGGACTACAGACCTCTACTGACAGTGCTGGTGATGAAGCCACCCTGAAGACAAATGCTTCTCCCTTAATTGTCGCCGGCTGCTTGTAATTACCTTCCTCAGGGTGAACGGACGGTCGAGAGGAGAGAGGATAGAAAAAGGAGAAAAACACCGACCAATGGACGGGCTCCTCCAGGAGTCGCCGGGCGGCCATTCATTATTAAGCCTAATCAGTGCCAGTAGTCTGTCGAGGTGTTATTGAGTAGTCCGGCCCTCTGGCCACCTCCACTCAGCGGAGGTGGATCTTCAAACCCGCTGACCCCTGATAACCTTTGAGGTAGGCTGCCCACAAACTACAAAAAACATTTAATAAGTAATTGAACATCCTTTTATCCACAGCCCCTTCAATTGTCATGATAGAGTATCGGCTGCCGCAGTGGAAGCCAAACCCACAACCCTGGCAGAACCGTTCTGACGCACCGGGCCAAGTCATTAGCGTTCCCCTGCAGGCTGTTTCCTGTGTACAGTATCGGAGCAATTTCTTCCACTATGGAGAATGATTTCCTGTCTCCTTGTCCCACTATGTGAGAGTGTTGTCAATCATCCCCCAGCATGCACGGCTCATTTGGGTTAGGTTAGTTGTGAGGTTGTTTTTCCGGTGACAGTACGGTCCTGCTCACTGTGTATTCACCCAGCCCCATCTCCATACTGGTAATGTGTTCCCTGTACGACAACAACCAGATCCCCTCCAGTGGAAGGCCTCGTTGTTCTCCTCCTGCAGGCTGGTGTCTCAGGAGATCTGTTTGCACAGCAGGATTTAAACCAAGAGATGGCTCTAAATGTTACAGTGAGCTACAGTGAGTCTCATTCTCCATGCAAAACTTCAAGCTTTTGATGAACTCTGGAGAGCTTCAGCGAGGAGTTGGGAGGAAAAGTCATCTCTCTGGGAGTCTGGATGTGGGCCACGTCTGTCAGCCGCGGGGAATGACGAGCGCGACGGCTGGAGAACGGTGACGCTGGCGGGTCCTCGGTCACAAAGAAAAAAAACCTTAATGACACCGCTTTCCTCAGAACCAATTTGAATTGATGAAAAGGGAAATTAAATCTTGTTTACGAGACAGCCTTGATGGCGGATGCAAAGTGTCAAGGCGAGCGTGCCTGGCGCTCGCTCGTCACAAGCAGATTGTTCCAAGTGTCGACATGATTGACTAAGTGAAAACATATGGCGAGGGAAGGCCCCGGGGACCTTCGGCGCTCTGCAGAAGATGCTCCACTCCACCTCCTCCTCCTCTTCTCCCTCTCTCTCTTTCCTTCCTCCTCCCCCCTTTTCCACCTGAGTGCTTCCTAATTGAAGAGGGCGTGGGCTGTGTGTCAACAGCATTGATAAGGTCATAAATTGTATGTGAATGATAGCCACGCTTCTGCTTTATTTTGCCTCCTGCTGCACAGTTTGCTGTTCTGCTCTCTGTAATTAGAACAATTAAACCAGGAGCGTCTGCAGCGCTCGATAACAAACTGTCCTTTTGGGGGAAAGGCTTGCCGGCCAGAGGTGAAGATGCAGCAGATTTCCACCCTGCTCTCCAGGTATTTTCATGGTGAAATACTGGAGCTGCATAACAGCGTGAGCATACAGAGCAGCGCCTGTTAAACTGGGTCTATACCGACTGCCAAGCAATCTCAACTTTCTCAACTCTCACACAGCGGTTGGCATTTCCCGTTCCCCGGTCTCGTCTGCAATCAGCCGACAATCTACCGCTTGTTGACATTTTGCTTCTCTGTCCTGTGGAGGTTTTTTTTCTCTTCCTCTCCTGTTTTATAATCACTACAAGTTTTTTAATCAAATCTAATCAACTCAGCAGGATCAGTGCACTGGCAGGGTGAGCTATTATCCTGTGTTATATAAGGAACACTGTCACTTCTCATCGCCGGCGTACACACACACACTTGACAGCACGATTTAGCTTTTTGCGTTCGTGCGGAAACAAACCGCTCAACTTTCCATGCAGCTAACTTCCTGCCTCCTCCATCGCACTAAGACAGCCTCCCTCAGCAACAATTAGACTAAAAATAACTCAATTTCACATCCCTCGTTTATATTTAAGTTGTCACAGCCTTTCGCCAGTATAGCCTCCTCAGGTTTTGGCTTACTCAAAAGACCACCATAATATTATATCCTGCACTTGACACCTCTGCAATTATGGTGTGGGAGAGCTGCTAAAACCAGTCAAAATACTGAACAGGACCGCGATTGTGAAGACGCCTCAACAAAAGCCTGTGCTTCTACCAAGTCGCCTTTTGTTTGCAATCATTTTTAGCCTTTGCCCTTCAGGAAGGAATCAGCATCTGTTGCAGCTGTTGGTGACGGTTCAGGTTTGGAACGAGGCCGGCAGCTTGTGACTCGTAGCGTATAGAGAGACGACGAGATAAGATGAGCACTTCCTGTAAGCAGATGGCTGTAAACAAAGTAATGATAAGTAACTAAACTCAACTCAGGCAGAGTCTGCAGCGAGCGATGAATCCGCCTCCTGCTTCTGTCAAGGTCTCTGAGGAAACTCAAAATGAGCCGCTTGCATCTTGTGTGTGTCTAAGTCTTCTCTTCAAACTCTCCTGGGTTCTCCTCCACCCGTTGGGGAGGCGACATCGCCGCAGCGCTGCTAAGCAAAGAAATAAATAACTGGGGTTGCCGCTGCTTCTTGGGTGGAATTGATCCCCTGCGAAATGTGGACTTTCTTCCATCTGCTCACTGCTAATTAACAGACAAGTGCATCCCAGAAGAGCCCTGGACTGATCCTCACCACAGCGCCTTGCCTCCATATCTGCTGGGAAACAACATGCGAGCATCATCACAAACTTCACGATGTGAGGTGAGACAGGGCAACCACAATCAGACTGCCAGCTCACATAGTAGTACAGTAGCTACTGACACACGGTGCAGTATGGTTGAGTTGCAGGGGGTTTCTGGGTAACCAGTATGGTTGAGTTGCAGGGGGTTTCTGGGTAACCAGCATCATGTTGGTCTGGTTTTAACTACGTCTGTCAATCATTCTGTCTTCTGATGATTCAAAATGATTCGACATAAAATGGGAAACCATCTTCTTCTCTTACTCCTTTCCAGCTCTTCTCTATCATCGTGCTCATCAGGGTCGCAGGAAGGGTGCTGTGACTTCTGACCCTTGACCTCCTTACTATGTTGTTGATTTAGGAGTTCAAGCGTATTCTACTGTTGACCTCATTGGAAGTCGCTCTAGATCAGAGTCCCAGCTAAATAATTCAAATGTAAAATCCAAAGTTGTAGCCGGTCTGAGCTGCAGACTCGCCGATACTCATCGACAGGGGCATCAGGAGGCGACGGAGGGAGCGCTGCATATCGGAAAAGAAGCAAAGTCCATTTAGACGCACATAAAGCTTTCAGGTCCCGTTAAATCCCGTCAGATGAGGAAGGCGACAGGGTCAGAAATCAGCATATACCAAGGAGCTGCTGATTCAGGCGGAGCGGCGGTGATTTGCTGAGCTTCATTTGCAAATATCATGACTGGGGCAATACCAGCGACAGGCCGAGGGAGGGGGGGAGTGACAGACAGGCAGAGGAGGGAGGAAAATAGGCCAGAAATATGGCCTCCATCAGGAGCCCAGCGAGACAGGTTAATGTGTCAGAAAAATGCTATCAGTCATGCACAAATAAAAGTCGTAAACTGGTTTAATGAAGGAACTGCAAGGGAATGAAACACCATCTAATGAAGCTCTGAAGATTGATTTTGTAATTCTCCTTCGGTCTTCGCATTTTCATGAATCATGCAGTGTTGTCACCGGAATCTCAACACGGCTTTGATACCATCGCACGACTGAAGTCACTGTTGAACGTCATGGATGTGCGATACGTTCTGCAAGCTGAAACTCCACCAGCAGAGGGCGATGTGTGCGATGTGCGAAGCTGCCGAGTGCAGCTTTAACTCTATAACACCATTCAGGCCAGACTGCACAACATCTGGCCGAACACGTTACTGTGTGATATCTACACCGTAGGTAACTGGATCTTTGACCGTCCCGGTAATTTGTTGCTTCATTTCTTCCCCATGAATGGACACAGCAGCTCTCTGATTCTCTGTTGTTATTCGTTCTCTTGGTTCCTCGCTGTGAACTGGCTTGAACTGGCTTGAACTGGCTTGAACTGGCGCTTCTGATCTTAACCAATGAGGTTCCCGTTCTTTGTGCAACCCGGGTCGCCCGTTCACACCCTGCCTCGGGTCGGGAGCAGGGTCTGACCAACGCTTGGCCCGGATCATTCCCGGGTATCAGGATCAGTAATACTGTAATATCCTGCTTCATACTTTCTCTGCCATCGTGGGGGGAGAGGTCACAGCAGGTCATCTCTGCTCGGCCTTGCTGTTGTTTAGAAGTCTTTGTTGAGGTCTTTGTTGAGGTCTTTGTTGAGGTCTTTGTTGAGGTCTTTGTTGAGGTCTTAGCGTCGCTGCAGGCAGATCAGGAGGCAGCAAAGTCGAGGACCTTTGAAGTTTCCCACCAAGCTCTTCAACCGATGCTATCAACTCCCCTGGTCTTCCTGGTGGAACAAAAGGGAGGATTACTGATCTCTGAAACAAGTGTGCTTTCTTCTCAGCCTTTCTATTGTTAAATATCCATCAAAGACTTTTTCACCTAACGGTGCTTTCACTGTCAGGCTCTCAGAGGCTTTGCTTCTCAACAAGGTTGTGGCAAACACTTCCCCCCCCACATGTCTTCCTTCTGCAGCTTGGCATCATTTTACCCTCATGTGTCATCTTTGCCTACCAGTTGCAGATGCATAAAACATCATTAAAACAAAGACAGGTTTCGGTCGTAGCCGCTGAGGAGGCGACACTCTGGCGTGTATGTGATGTTTAAAAGACAAAACTGAGAAGACACTGAAGTAAAACTGTCGTCGCTCTCTTCTGGATTAGGTGGATTTAACATCACAGTTCTGCAGCGACTGGCACTGCTACACTGGATATACTACAACACTACAACAGTACACTACAATATACTACAACACAATATACAATACCTAACAGTACACTACAATATACTACAACACGATATACAATACCTAACAGTACACTACAATATACTACAACACTACAACAGTACACTACAATATACTACAATATACTACAACACAATATACAATACCTAACAGAACACTACAATATACTACAACACAATATACAATACCTAACAGTACACTACAATATACTACAACACGATATACAATACCAAACAGTACACTACAATATACTACAATATACTACAACACTACAACAGTACACTACAATATACTACAATTTACTACAACACTACAACAGTACACTACAATATACTACAATATACTACAACACAATATACAATACCTAACAGTACACTACAATATACTACAACACGATATACAATACCTAACAGTACACTACAATATACTACAACACAATATACAATACCTAACAGTACACTACAATATACTACAACACGATATACAATACCAAACAGTACACTACAATATACTACAATATACTACAACACTACAACAGTACACTACAATATACTACAATATACTACAACACAATATACAATACCTAACAGTACACTACAATATACTACAACACAATATACAATACCTAACAGTACACTACAATATACTACAACACGATATACAATACCTAACAGTACACTACAATATACTACAACACAATATACAATACCTAACAGTATACTACAATATACTACAACACGATATACAATACCTAACAGTACACTACAATATACTACAACACGATACACAAAACCTAACAGTACACTACAATATACTACAACATGATATACAATATCTAACAGTACACTACAATATACTACAACATGATATACAATACCTAACAGTACACTACAATATACTACAACATGATATACAATATCTAATAGTACACTACAATATACTACAACAGGAGGGAGGTTGTTTCTGACCAGATCACCTGGTGTAACAGCTTCCTGTTGAGGTTGAGTTGTCATAACAACATTCCTCCAGGAACTTCCTGTTGAAGTTGAGGTTGAGTTGTCATAACAACGTTCCTCCAGGAACTTCCTGTTGAGGTTGAGTTGTCATAACCACGTTCCTCCAGGAACTTCCTGTTGAGGTTGAGTTGTCATAACAACATTCCTCCAGGAACTTCCTGTTGAAGTTGAGGTTGAGTTGTCATAACAACGTTCCTCCAGGAACTTCCTGTTGAGGTTGAGTTGTCATAACAACGTTCCTCCAGGAACTTCCTATTGAGGTTGAGTTGTCATAACAACGTTCCCCCAGGAACTTCCTGTTGAGGTTGAGTTGTCATAACAACGTTCCCCCAGGAACGTCCTGTTGAGGTTGAGTTGTCATAACAACGTTCCCCCAGGAACTTCCTGTTGAGGTTGAGTTGTCATAACAACGTTCCTCCAGGAACTTCCTGTTGGACCATTTGTTCATTTTCATGAATAAATTATCTCTTCATGCATTCTTAACAGTCTTAATGAGGAAATCTCTTTGTTCTTTCATTTGTGAGAGAGAGTGTGTGTGTGTGTGTGTGTGTGTGTGTGTGTGTGTGTGTGTGAAATGACACTGCTACGGTCGACACTGACTCAGGTATTATGTAAAAAATACTGATGCTGAGGCACTTTCAGGATGGTGAAATGTTCTGTAACACACACACACACACACACACACACACACACACACACACACACACACACACTCACACACACTCTCGGGTCATTATGACAAGCAGATGAACAACTACACGCCGCAGGATATTTCAATAATGACCGCATAAGACAGAAGATGAAAAATGCCTCCCAACCTGAGACCTGAGTGGCCGAGCGAGCAGCATCACTCAGCGTGGGAGAGTCAGGAACACTGACTGGAAAATCCAATCATTCTAAAAGATTAATCGCCTCGACGCCCGCCGCTCTCCCTCTGAGGATTCGGCAGCCTCGGCCCGGAGGATCAAGCCTCCTCAGATAACCAAACAACGGGGGGGTTTGGTTCTGGAGACGGCGACTACGTGGCCATCGATTTGTTACGCTTGATTTCTGAAATATGTATGCCCATTTCATATTTATCTCTCTTCTTCTTCTTCTTCTCCGGAGGGTTGTCGGGGGAGCTGGAGGAGGGAGGAGCTGGAGGAGGGAGAGCTGGGAGGTCCAGAGAAATAACTTTAATTATACATGCCGGTGTCAGGGATACGAGTGTGTGGCGTGATTGATTCGCCGTCAACACCGAGGAGGGAAAGTAGAGGAAACCAGGAGGAGCAGCAGGCCCTTCATCACGTGAGCGGCAGAAGGCATTAAGGTAGCTGTCACGGACTTTGATTTGGAGTGGGAATTACACCACACACACACTCTTACATAACACACACTCACACACACACTCTTTTGTAATACACACTCTTGCATTATGCACGTGCTTGCCTAATATACACACACATGCAAGTGCTAACACACACACACACACACACACACACACACACACACACACACACACACCCCAGGCAGGCTGTCCCCCCGGGGAGACTCTGAGACTCTGCAGCAGCTACTTGACGTGACACCACATGAATAATTTCAGAGCGGAGGGTAAAGAAACAGAAACTTTACGGCTGAAATATTCCTTCCAAATCCAGCTGGTGTAATCCTGATCGCACGGTAAAGACCAGCCGCAGACTTCTCCTGCATGTGACACGCAGGGCAGGAACATGTCAAAACAGGAAGCCCCGCTCGGCGCAGAAACCTCTTCATCTGCAGCCGCCGGCTGACAAGACAATAAGAGCCGAGAGCAGCGGAAAGCCAAACAAGCAAACCCTCACGGCAGACTGTCATCTCCACTCTGCCCTCCGCCAGCGCCTTTATCTCTCCATCTGTTGGTGGCAACGTACTGCTTTCAATAAAAATGAGCTGAAATTAAGCTCTCCCCCCCGAGAGAATCGAACGATGCTATCTGACCGAAGTGACAGCTCCGCTTCGCTTTATTTACCGGAGGTTGCTGTGGTCAGGAAACCAGCCGGCTGTGGTCTGGTGGTGTGTTGTCATCGATCAGCAGAGAGGTTCCCTCATTGGCAGAGTGAATGTATTCATGTATTTATCCTGACGTGGTTTATGATTACAGCCCCCCCCCCCCCCCCCCCCCCCCCCGGCTGGTGAATAATGAAACACAGGAGACGGCGGACCAGAAAAGAAAAAGCAGAATCAAGTTTGCAGAGATCGTTAAAAAGGAGGAGGAAAGTTTCATGTGGTCAAAAGGTGAGCTGCTGCCAAACTCGGTTCTGACAATGGGCTTTTCCTCTTCCAGCCTCTTCCCTGTGTGGGGGGGGGTGCAAAGGTCAGGAATGCCAATTGCATCTGCCTGGGAGTAAATATGGTGCTTGAACCGATTGTTTATTCTGAGCATTGATGCTCTGCACTCTACTGTATCTCTCGTCATCTGGGGAATGGAAATCTGCAAGGCGAAAGCTGCAGGATCGAAGAGCAGCAGCGCTGTGTGTTTCAGGGCCAATTTATGGCAGAGATTTGAAACGGTTGGGAATATTCCTCCGAGTTCCAGAATAGATTTTCTTACTCGAACCAGGGGGACGTTTTACTAGAAACTGACATCAATGTGACGTTGAAAACGAGCCGAGATTCATTCCTGCGTTGATGATCAGGCGATGACAGGAGCCGGGAACAGGAGAGTATGGACACCCTGCACAGCAGAGCGACGAGGAAAAATCACGGGAGGTAATAATTTTTTCCCAAGCAATTTGTGGGTTGCTCTGTTTTTGATGCAAAAGGACTGACCCCGAAAAAAAAGGCTATCATTTGAAATGCAGCAGGCATGATTCAAAACGCCTCCATGGGCAGCGTCAACACCAGGTTCAGTCTATCAATTCACATCAAAATGGAGACCAATTTTACAAACGGAGGCTGTTTGTCCACATGTCCTTGAATAATAACACCATCAATATTCAATGTTTCCATCACGCTGAGCAGCGGCGGCTGAGCCGGAGACTCACCGCCGTCCGGCCAGACGAGATGCTCAAACTCACCATCATTCATGGAAAAAGGCTCCATCTCCATTTCTCCATTTTTATTGTAACTGATATTGACAGATGACCAGCACATGAATGATTCATGAGCAAAGCAGGAAAAATGAATTCATTTATGTTTATTTGCACATTCAAATCCTTAATCGCTGAGAGGAGAAACTAATCCGTGGTGTCACCACACATTTCAGAGTTCCTGAAGCCAGTTATTGTTAAAGTAGAAATAACACAAATCAACAGTTCACTGAAGGTTCCTAGCTAGCTAGCTAGCGTTAGCAGCAGCTGATGCTGCAGGTGGATTGTTGGACTTTAGACTTGTTCCTGTCTCAGTAGATCACAGAGGCCGTGGTTACACCTCGTTTCATGCGATCTCGGTAATCGGAATCTGCTAATCGGAACACACAAGTGGTGCATCTACACTTGACAGTTAAATGCGAGCTCTTTGGCCAGATATGTGTTCAGATTTCCGGTTCCCGCGCAGTATTTAAATCACCATAACAACAATCCCTGAAAATGGTGCTGGGTGTGCGGGAGATTATGCTCCTTTACTTTATGTTAAGAATTGTGTGTAGTCGCGGTAGGGCCCGTACAAGGCGTTTGCTATTGAGGAGACAACAGCAGCGGCGCAAAACTGAAACTGTCCAGTCGAGTCAGCCCACAAAGCAAGTAAATATTTTGTTTCGGTATTCGTCCAGGCCCTGCTATCGTTCTCGTCATCCATGGCTTTTCCTCCCGGTAAATAACAAAATTCGCGGCAGAACTGGAGGGAAATTGGCGTGATTTGATGACGTGTCCCCGCTGTATGCGTTTTGAGGTGCCTGATTGCGTCTAGACTATTCAGAGGTCCGAACACAAAGCGAGCTCGTCCACCTCGCGAGGTGGCCTGGCTGATCCCAACACAATGCGAACACAAAGCGACCTCTGTGCGTCTACACCTGTCACTCTACACCTGTCACTCTACACCTGTCACTCTACACCTGTCACTTCATGCAGCCTGGCGTGATCGGATGACCGAGATCGCATTGAAAAGACAGGTGTAACCACGGCCATAGAGTCTGGTTCTGTCTCAGTAGATCACATAGAGTCTGGTTCTGTCTCAGTAGATCATATAGAGTCTGGTTCTGTCTCAGTAGATCACATAGAGTCTGGTTCTGTCTCAGTAGATCATATAGAGTCTGGTTCTGTCTCAGTAGATCACATAGAGTCTGGTTCTGTCTCAGTAGATCATATAGAGTCTGGTTCTGTCTCAGTAGATCACATAGAGTCTGGTTCTGTTGCTTCCTGTCTGTTCATGTTCCTGAACGATGAGCAGCAGAAGATCTTTAATATTTCTTTATAATTCTTCAAATGTCTCGTCTCTTTCTGTCTGAAACTCAGACAGTGTTGTATCTAGTATGTTCTATGTGTTGTATCTAGTATGTTCTATGTGTTGTATCTAGTATGTTCTATGTGTTGTATCTAGTATGTTCTATGTGTTGTATGTATCTAGTATGTTCTATGTGTTGTATGTATCTAGTATGTTCTATGTGTTGTATCTAGTATGTTCTATGTGTTGTATGTATCTAGTATGTTCTATGTGTTGTATCTAGTATGTTCTATGTGTTGTATGTATCTAGTATGTTCTATGTGTTGTATCTAGTATGTTCTATGTGTTGTATCTAGTATGTTCTATGTGTTGTATCTAGTATGTTCTATGTGTTGTATCTAGTATGTTCTATGTGTTGTATGTATCTAGTATGTTCTATGTGTTGTATGTATCTAGTATGTTCTATGTGTTGTATGTATCTAGTATGTTCTATGTGTTGTATCTAGTATGTTCTATGTGTTGTATCTAGTATGTTCTATGTGTTGTATGTATCTAGTGTGTTCTATGTGTTGTATCTAGTATGTTCTATGTGTTGTATGTATCTAGTATGTTCTATGTGTTGTATGTATCTAGTATGTTCTATGTGTTGTATGTATCTAGTATGTTCTATGTGTTGTATCTAGTATGTTCTATGTGTTGTATGTATCTAGTATGTTCTATGTGTTGTATCTAGTATGTTCTATGTGTTGTATGTATCTAGTATGTTCTATGTGTTGTATGTATCTAGTATGTTCTATGTGTTGTATGTATCTAGTATGTTCTATGTGTTGTATCTAGTATGTTCTATGTGTTGTATCTAGTATGTTCTATGTGTTGTATCTAGTATGTTCTATGTGTTGTATGTATCTAGTATGTTCTATGTGTTGTATGTATCTAGTATGTTCTATGTGTTGTATGTATCTAGTATGTATCTAGTGTGTTCTATGTGTTGTATCTAGTATGTTCTATGTGTTGTATGTATCTAGTATGTTCTATGTGTTGTATGTATCTAGTATGTTCATCAGATGTTTCTTTGCTGTATTTTATTACTATTCCCTGGTGATCAATATATTAAATGTCATCTTTCTAAAGTAGAAACTAGTATTTTAGTATTTAGTATTAGTATTTTTAAAATTGTTTTTTTAACCAGCTGTGTGACATTCAGTGACTCAGACTGGAGATGAAAACTGAAGTTGCAACACTGCAATCAATAACCATCAATAACAGTCTGATCAGTTTAATGTTTAAGGAGATCCTTACGTTACTACCATTCATGTAGCGTTTGTTTTAACCTGCTTGGAGTGGCAGATGGGTGGGGCTTAGTGCATCATGACAGTTAAGAGAGAGCTGGGTAAGCTCACACACACACACACACACACACACACACACACACACACTGTTCAACCGACTGACCATCGTTATCAAACCTACATTATGATTCTCTCCTCGGCCTCTGAAGGAGTGAAGGGCTCAGATGGTGATATGGCGTTATGTATGGCTAACACTCTGAATCCATTAAGCACGTCTGAACCAGAAACAGACAATTCAGGCGTATTGAACTATGTGACAAGACATGAAATCATCTGGAGCCACGGACAAACACATTTACACTTTCTAATCTCATTAGGAGATTATGGTGGAGGGCTTAGCGGGGGGGGGGGGGGGGGCACTTCTTAATGTTTAATGTTTCAGTTCAGAAACGTCCTTAAGCAACATGTTGGATGGTGAACACACACCGTCCTGACCAGGGACAGATAGGACGCGCGCGCGCACACACACACACACACACACACACACACACACACTGTTTCAGCCCTACAGTCTCTCACCAAAACAACTCGGCGAGGTCGGAGGAAGTTTGTTGTCTGGATAAATTCAAATGCCAATCCAATCACACAACAAAATAAAGGCAACAGAAAACAGAAAGCGTTTTGTGAGCGCTTTGAAAATAATCCCATTAAAACAGCAATTTGTTCCACTTCCAACAGCAAGTTCATTGTGTTGGTGATGATGTCGCTCATGTACTGCAGGAAACAACACAACACATGAAGGCTGATCTGAAGGTATGCAAGTTACTGGAGGGGAGTAGAGGGGGGAGGGGGGGCAAAGAGAGGAGGAGAAGGAGGAGGAGGGGCTGGGGAGGGGGAGGAGGGGGAGAGAAGGAGGAGAGTGTCATTCCAGAGGGATGAAAACGTGTCTCAGTATCAATAAAACATTGATTAAACATCATTACTGCTTGTTGACTCGCTAACAGGAAGTGCAACGTTTCCTGCTGTTGACTCGTTGAGACGGAGCAAACAGACTGAAGACTCGACCGAGTGAGCAAACAGCAGCCGGCGGTAACGAGGACAGCCAATCATCTCCCTTTACTGGATCAATACTCTGATATTCCTCTGGCCAAGGCCGGTTCAATTTATCGATCAAACAGTCAATAAATCAATACTTTGTACTTTGTGTCTGTAAATGGATTAAAGACACAGATTTGTTCACATGGTGATTTTAAATCTGGAGTCTTTAAAGCTCCAATATTTTACTTTCCTATCTCTCGTTAGCCCCGCCCTCCTCCCCTTCGGTTGGTTAAGTCCCACCCCCCCAACGTAGCCGATCAATGTGTTTTTAACATTCAGCTTCACTGCTCTTCCTTTTCTTCCTGCTTTCCTCCATTGTGACTTCTTGTTCTGTGGCCGCTAGCCTCACCTTGGTAGCCACACCCAGCTCACCACTGACCATGCCCATATGACACGCCCACAGGAAATGGTACACGCCCTAAAACAGACTGATAATGGAGAATGTAAACTATTGATTTATTGATATGTAATGTATAAAAAGTGGCAACTAATCACAACAATTCAGTGTTTTGGATTTCCACCAATCAGAAGCCGGCCGGTCCCCATGTTGTTTTTGCCAGTAGTTTCCCTTCACCGCTACCAGCTGAGCACCGGGACAGCAGCACATTGTTCATTCAGAAGATGAATTTTAGGAAGCGGCGCCTGAACGCCGAGGCCTGATTGCTTCATGACTCCATGTACGAGGGCTGGAAGACAAGAATGACAAACATCCTGCAGGCGGAGAGTTCCTGATGGCCGACCTCAGCCTGGAAACATTCCTCACGCTGCAGCAGCGAGCCTCCTGAATCCTCGGACTGCGTCCAAACCGAACCAGACAGCCGTTTAAAAGAGCAACCACTCTGAGCACAATAAGGTTTAGCTTTACGTACTAAACACCACATCACGTCCATGCTGGGAAACATTGATCCTTTGGAAACATTGCTGTTGTTGTTCCTGAAATACTGATGAATTATTCTGTTCCAGTCATAGCATTAGCAACATGCTAACAGTGTGTGAAGTGGGAAGGTCTCGGTCTAGCGGTACAGTGCTACCAGATGGTACAGTCGATTTTCATTTATGTTACATTAAGATTAAACAACACAAACATAAATCGACCGTACCATCTGCTAGCTCAGATACTACACCGACACTCAGCCATCACAGCTACCAGGTCTCCAGCAAGGATCCAGAGGAGGAATGTGACCCTGAACTATTCCAACACAGAGATTCATCACAAACTCAGGTTCAGGTTGTGTTCTTTTATTTCTATACTTGAAGAGGAATACGAGGAACAAACGTCCTCAAAAGGAGAGAAAGATGACGAAAATCCTCAAAAGTGAGAGGCGGCTTTAGGATTAGGATTAATATTAAAATTAAGATTAGGATTAGGATTAGGATTAGGATCAGGATCAGGATCAGGATTAGGGGTAGGGTAAAGGTTAGGCATGTAATGGAGATGGTTAATGTTAGGGAATGGATGTATTCAGTGAAGGTCTCCACAAGAACAGTAATGCAAATGTGTGTGTGTGTGTGTGTGTGTTGTCTTTCCCACAGTGCTTGACTTATTGAAGAGAACATTTCCATCCCAGTCGGTGAAAGAAGTAACCACGATGTCTATATTTCCCTTTAAGCTTTAATAACCGGCGGATGAGAAGATTTTGGAAAATAAATGTCGGTTTTACAGAGACGGTCCGGCGTCCAGCCGACTACGCCCGGTAATCAGGATGGAAAGGAACATCAAGCAGCGAGCAGCGAGGGTGGACTCACGCATTAGGCCTTCATTTGAATGATTCTCTAAAGTTAACGAGTCAAATGGATTCGCCAATGGAGCTCGGCCAGCGGCTGGTTGGACGATCCGACACTTAAAACACAAAGATAAACGCCAGGAGGACAAACAGGAAGTGGACTGGGTGTTTCATCCAGCCGTCCAGTGACCTCTGGACGACCCGTTAGGATGAGATCAACAGGAGGGAAAGCAGAAACACAACAAGCATGAAAACAGAAACGAATGGCGGGAATCCTAAATCCATAACGTCAATATATACTGATACACAGCAAAGAGTTCTGCTGGTTATGTACAAAAGGATGTAAAATAGACAAATTCCCATCACGTTTCATCAAACCCCCAAACATAATAAATGATGTTAAGGCTTGTGAACCGGAGCTCCAACTTACCGGGTCACCCATTACTAGGATGAGTCAGACGGTGAGGCAAGGTCGGTAAATGGTGAATAATTGTGGGAAAATATTTTCTGTCCTCATCAGGCGAGTCGATGTCGACAACATAACAACCCAATTACAGGAAATCGCTTCACGTTTTCTTGCAGATTCTTTGTTGAACTAATTAAGCGAAGGTCGTCTCGACCAGCGTTGAGCCAGGAAGCCGCTACCTCACTTTCACCCCGAAGTACTAGAGTTGGAGTCACACCTTCAGATGTGGTGCTGGTGGTGGTGTGGGCTCACCAGGCCTGAACCTCCGCCCCGGCCATGCTGATTATCAGACTTCCTCCAGATCCTGTCAGGTGCTGCGGGAGCTGAGAGTAATTTGATTATGACGTCTGCAGGGATCTCCAGTAATCAGTGATTTACTTAGAAGGAAAAAGAGAGAGAGAGATGATTTCAATTTATTTCCCCCTGAAGGAAGTCTAATGTGATGAAGAGCAGGACGTGGAGCTGCTTGATGATCACAGATTCTGCTGATGGTCTGATGGAGCGATGACACGCCTGTTAACTGCACATCTAATGTCACTTTCACAGCATTTTAACATCGCCAAGGTCAACGTCACCGAGAGACGGGTGCTTCTGGGACGCCAAGACTTCCTGTCGGTCCCTCTGGAGGTGCTGTGGGTCGAATTCAACCCAACATCTACGATGGGACGAACCCCAATGACATACCACCCCCCCCCCCCACCCCCCTTTTCCTCCACATCCAACCCAGGCACTCATCCTAAATAGCAGAAGGCATCATTCCATCACATCAGATGTGGGCTGGTAAACATTACCCAGGATACAGGGAATACTGGGCAGAATATCCAAACGCCAAAGCACATAACTCAGTAAGAACAGAGCCAGGACGCCGGGTGGGGGGGAGAGCCAGGAGGGTTATGTCTGAGCGAGGCTGTCCTTTGATCAGAACCAACATTTCAGAAGGCACAATGGTAAATCTTGTCCTTGAGCGTTTGCCTACTACGCCCAAGCGGAGGGGGGGCGGAGGGCTCCTGCAGGGGCCCCCGGGCATCAAAACGAAGCGCACCCTTGGCCGAACACTGATTAGTATTTGAGGATGGCCGTCTCCTTGGGCAGTTTAGACGGCTGACCTAGTTTGGCCTCGCCAGCGGAGACGTTCTGTTCTCTGGCCTTAAAACTCTGTCGGGGTACGATGCGTCCACGCCATCATCAGCCGCCGTCCGCTGTAAAACATTTCAATCAGATCCTCGGAGCACAAACAGAAAGGCTGGAACACAAGGCCGGGCGGCCGGATGATTTAGAGTTTCTGAGGTCAGCGATGAAATATTATTTACAGTTCCCTGGCACGGCGCTCTGCCTTCCACTATGTTTGTGCTCTTGACAAATGATGATGTACTTTCGCCTTTGATTTTCCTCTGAAATTGCTTTTGGTAATTTGGGGCTGACAGCTCCGTACATATGGAGAGCTGCTGTACAGAGAACACCCAGCATGCACTTTGTGAACATGCGACCGTGACAGCAAACAAAGACTAATTCTCAGTGCGATATCAGCTCTTCCGTGTTTTTGCCATATGCTTGTCATGCATGGATCTGATTGCGAACGTGCATGGATGCCTAATCCGTTCTAATACAATTGCATTTGTTGTCGTCGTTCTCCGGCTGCGGTCGGGCGCATATGCATGCTGCACGGGAACGTACACATTAGCCTCTTGTGCGCGAGGCTTCTGCCCTGAGGCGTCGTGATTTCCAGTCTGAAGAATTACTCCACATCCCAGGAGATCCTGAGTTTTTGGGTTATATTAGAGCAGGGATGAAAAGCAGACGTGTGATTGGCTGACTGACTGAAGCCCTTTGCAGCTATGAAGTGAGTAATTGCACTAGGCTGCGTTCAAACTTGGACAACATGCAGCATCACTTCTGATTTTGCTGCAGCCATATTTCATTTCATACTTTATACATACTGACATTTCTATATTTTATTATTTATAATAGTATATTTAATATTTCTAATGTAGTAATTTATATTTAAGACAGATAGTCTCTTCTGTATTTAGCAACTGTTAAATAAATGCAGTAGTACAGTAATTGTAACTGGATCCATCTACATATTTCCAATCAATACAGCTGGAACCAGCACACTTTACATTTTATTGGTTTATTGTTTTTTTTTCCAACCATTTTCTGCTCAGATCAATAAAGTTTCACCTTAACTTCATTCTTCATAAAATGAATTGCAGTATACAGTATGAGCATCATGTCTAGTGGCGGCTTGTTGCAAATACCTGAATCCATGTTCTCTTCCTCCTGTGTGAATGTGGAGGTAGTGAAATGCATGAGCTTCCACAGGAAACCATGGTGGACGATCCTCTCAGGGCCTTTCTCAAGGCTTTAGTATGAGGCTTCTAGTAGCCGTACTGTTGCCTGCAGTGTCCCGACATGGCAGACGGAGTACTTTAATCTCCACGCAGTAATTCAGCAGAAACTTTTCCAAACGGTTTAGCTGTCCGACATGACCCTGGGTACCGAGGATGTTTGTTCACAACAGCACAGGTTCCCTCACCAAATCTGAACGCACTGGATGTCTGCAAAACAGTGAATTCATCCTGTTTACCCAGGCTGTTTGCTAACAGCGCTAACCACACAAGATAAGGTAAACCCGTCCTGTTCCAACCCACACCAAGTCAGTCAGCCGGATCCGACCCAAACACACAACATGCAGCCGAGCGCCGACATGGAAACAAACATGGAGGACAGGTTACATCATGGTATGACCAGCAGCTCACTTCACTCTGTAGCAGTCAGTAGTGACTTTCTTCACCAGACACTCATCATCACTCCTTAATGATGGACACGTGGCCCAGAATGCACCGAGAGCATTGACTGGTACGTTGAGTTTATTGAGTTTCCTCTACCAGGCAGATCAGAGACAATTCTCTAAAGTGCCTATAAAAAGAAAAGGGGCGGTGATGTCACACGACACTGCCAATCACTGCATCATGGAGCCGCTGATCAATGCACTGCCTCTTTTCCGTTATTCACCATCCTCCACCAGAACAGATTCATCGGTGAATGCGTCGCAGCCCCTCGGTGCTGCTCTCCTCGGAACACACCGGCATGTGGCCGTTAGCCAAGCCGCCGAACCGTGAAGCGGTGGCGAGGGAAGGGAGAGAGGAAGGACCCGCCGCCAGGCATCAATGAGGAGGGAGTTACAGGTGGGATGGGGGGAGGCTGGCGGAGGCGGGTGACCCTCGGCACCCTCGGCACCCTCGGCACCCGGTTTCCTGTCCCTCTCTCTCGGGGCCCTTCCCCGGTCAATCACAGCCTGCTGAATAATTCAGCATCTTCATCAGACATCATCTGGTTATTCATCAGATACCAGACATGAATATGAAGGAGAGAGGCTGTCTGTCTCTCTGTCTGCCTGTCTGTCTGTCAACCTGTCTGTCTGTCTACCTGTCTGCCTGTCTGTCTCTGCCTGTCTGTCTGTCAACCTGTCTCTCTGTCTGCCTGCCTGTCTCTCTGCCTGTCTGTCTCTCTGTCTGCCTGCCTCTCTCTGCCTGTCTGTCTGTCAACCTGTCTGTCTGTCTGTCTACCTGAGGAGGACAGATGTTGGCTGAGGTGGTGGAGCCTCTTCGTCTTCGTTCAGCATCAGTCTCCTCTTCATCTTCATCTCTGTACCTTCCTTCCCTTATTTCTTCTCTTTCTCTTCCCTCATTCTTTGTCTCCATCTTCCTCTTTCTCACTTTCTTTTTCTCGTCCTTCTCCCTCTTTCTGTCTAACCTTTCCTCTCTCCCTGATTTTCTCCCTTTTTCTTCCTCTTCCTGCCTTTTCCTCTTATTTTCTCTCCTTTCTTTTCCTCTGACACTAACTTTCTCTATCTCTCCCCCTCTTCCTCCTTATAGATTCCTTTTCTCTCTTATTTTTCTTTCTCTTCCTCTCCTTCCATCTCTTTCTTTCTGTCACCAACTCCATCTTCCTCCCTCTTCCTCCCTTCCTCTCACTTTAATTTCTATTTCCCTTCCTCTACCTCTCTATACTCTCTCTCTCTGTGTGTCTCTCTCTCTCCATCTTTCTCTTCTTTAGAATTCACAGCAGCATGTGAATAATTCCCATTGAAATAATTGATTGTTTGTCCTCTGGACTGCTTGGTAAATAATGGATGGCTTCATCATCAGGGACTCCTGGACCCTGGAGGGTGAGTGACGGCTGCTTTTAATACACACACACACACACACACACACACACACACACACCTGAGTGATGCGTCTCAGCAGGGTGGGGCTGGTTGTTCTCAGAATACACCCCAAGGATGGAGACGATGGGGAAGAGAGGAAGTGTCATAACTCTGAGAAGAAATTGCATATTTCGCGCCTGGTGGCGACACGGCGCCGTGATGACTTCTCAATGAAAAACATCAGAAAGTTGTTTTGTTTCTGACTCAATATTCATCTTCCGATATGACACTCTGGATTACACAAGACCCAGCCTGGGACTTGAAAATTGAGTGTAGTAGTGTAGTGTAGTATACTATAGTATAGTACAGTACAGTACAGTATAGTACAGTACAGTATCTTATAGTACAGTACAGTACAGCGTAGTATACTATAGTATAGTACAGTACAGTACAGTATAGTATCTTATAGTACAGTACAGCGTAGTATACTATAGTATAGTACAGTACAGTACAGTATAGTATCTTATAGTACAGTACAGCGTAGTATACTATAGTATAGTATAGTACAGTACAGTATAGTGTAGTTGTAGATACAAACACACAAGAGAGATGAAATACAAGCAGTGAAGATGAGACAAGGAACATCTCACCCCAAAATAATGAAAAAAATATCAAGATGACAAACAGAAATATGAATTGAGAAAAAAGAAAACAGATGATAATGAAATGAAAACTGCTTTGGTGAAGGTTGTACACGATCACGAATCAACCGCAATACTCTATTCTCGTTCTTTTAGATGGAAGTGCCTTCGACACCGTCGATCACGACCGTCTTATTGACTGATTGAAGAAGTGGGTAGGCCTCTGACACAGCACTTAAGTGGTTTCGGTCCTAACAAACTGATCAATAAATCATTAAATTCTCTTCAGAACGAATTAACGTCCCATGTGGAGTGCCGCATGGCTCATTTCTGGGCCCGCTACTGTTCAGTCTGTATATGCTGCTACTGGGCGCCATCATCCGCAAGCATAATATTGATTTTCATTGTTATGCAGATGACGCACAACTTTACATGACATCCTCCATGGCCTGATGAACCTGATCCCACTCAACCAGGATCAAACAGGTTTTAGTAATTGGTCCAAAACTAACTGCACCATCGCAACATGTTACCTCTCATCATTGAGTCTGCTTTAACTTTCCAACCACATATAAGGAATAAAACTAAAACTGCATTCTACCACTTAAAGAATATTACAAAGGTCAGAACTTTTCTGTCTCCCCCTGATACAGAGAAACTTGTGCATGCTTTTATTACAAGTAGGCTGGACTATTGTAATGCACTGCTCTCAGGTCTGTCCAAGAAAACTTTAGACAATTACAACATGTATAAAATGCTGCTGCTGGAGTTTTAACCGGAACAAAGAAAAGAGCTCACATCACTCCTGTTTAAAGTCCCTGCACTGCCAATTAGTTTTAGAATCGATTTTAAGATTCTTCTACTCATCTATAAATCTTTTTATGGTCTTGCCCCGATTACATCGATATGCTGCCAAAATATGTTCCTGCCAGATCCCTCAGATCCACAGACTCTCTGCTCACTATTCAAAAACACAGACAAAGACTTATGGTGAAGATGCTTTTAGCACTGATGGACCAAAACGCTGGAATAACCTCCTCACCTAACTCACCTCTGCAGCCGTGCTTTTACCTACTTGTTACTTGTTACTTGTTAAGATCGACAGTTAGCTGTACTACGATTTATTACTATCTTTATGTATTTATTTAACTATTCATTAATTTCATTTATTTATTATCGCTTTGTATCTTTTCTTTTAATCTCTTTTACTGTTATGTATTTCAGCTTTAACAGAGTGGACGGTGACAGAAAAGAATAATAATAATCATAATAACCATAAACAATAAAACTAACAATAACTTTTTATATAGCAATTTTCCAAACAAAGTTACAAACTGTAAAAACAAAAAGCTGAACAATAACAAAGATCAATAAAACAGAAAGAACAATGAGGTAAAAAAGTAATAAAAGAAATACTAAAAATAAAATAAAATAAGTAGTCCCAGCCATAGCCATGAAACACATGGAATTAGTAAATAACAGACAAGGAAACTTTGGTGTTTAACCTGGTGACCTTCAGTCTTTAACCTGGTCACCTTCAGTCTGGTCCTACTGAGGATCTCATGCTGCCTGCAGGCTTATAAGAAATCAACGGGGCCGGGGGTGTTTCGAGGAAGTCCTTGAGCGGGTTCCAGGAGGTCCCTGGGGGGGTTCCAGGAGGTCCTTGGGGGATTCCAGGAGGTCCTTGAGTGGGTTCCAGGAGGTCCCTGGGGGGGTTCCAGGAGGTCATTGGGGGGGTTCCAGCAGCTCCCCAGCAAAATGAGGAATGAGGTTGAATTCAGTATCATTTAATTCACTAGAGAATTGTATTGAATGTAAAAGAATGATTCAGGGTAGACAGTTCAATACTAAATCAACGACTAAAATCTTTCAATATGGGACCCTAAGACTAAATGTGATCAAATAAAGGTCTGCGGTCCATTAGGGGTCAGCAGCCAACCTCGGCTCCTCAGTCTGATGAGTGAAGCAGCGTTGGAAACTGCAGTGACAGCAGACCAGGCAGCAAGCCTCTTATCGAATGCTAGTCTTGGCAACGAGGACAGATCGTCCCTGTGGAGCGCACGTCAACACCTCCCATTACGCCCAGCACATCCTTCACATCCTTCAATTGCAAAGACATGTTGACCATCTATATAGTGAAGCTGGTGACACTGAATGACTGAAAGCAGCGCTAGTTCAGCATTGTGGCTCAGAGGCTGGAAAAGCAACCTTTGTCTCAAGGCCCGGCCGCTGAAGGCTGGCGGGTCAAAGGTTGCAGCTTTTATGTGGAAGAGGCTTACAAGCAATGCCAGTTGGATAAGAACAATGTGACTCAGTATTTCCACAGACAGAGTTCAACGTTGGACCAAAGCCAGATGAAAACATGGAAGTCTATCTGCAGGCATCATGTCCTCTCACCGCCAGACAGCCGGAGGAGCTGCAGGTGGAACAGCCGCCAACGACATTTAGGTCAAAAACTTTCACAGAATTTGGTTTCATCTAATTTATTAACACTCAGAGCACCGAGCACGGTAACAGCAAAACCTCACAACAACCACACCCAGCATCTGCTGCCTGCATCCCTGTGTCCTAAACCGAAGGAATAGACGACATGTGTGAGGAAACAAGCTGAATAAACACTGAATACCAATGACGAGAACAATGAGTCATTGATGACTGATTCATCTCAACATGTCTCGCTATGTGAAAACCTCATTAGTAACAAAGACAAAGATTAAACAGAACTTCAGAACTTCAGTTTTAAGAGTCGGTGTAACTTGTTTCAAGTGGCTGAAATTCATTTTGAGCTAAATTCATAATAATTTCTATATAACCAGCAGCAAGTCACATGGTACATCACGCTGTATCCAACACGGAATCTCGGAATACTGTGTTTTTTTATATACATACTATATACAGACACTAAAATACACACTGATCATATGTGTATGTATATATACAGTATTTATATATTTATACAGTGATCGTAGCCTCTATGGTGAATAAAGGATGATGTACCACATGACTTCCTGTATATTCACTAATTCATGATGATGAATTCCTCTACATAATACCATGTGAGTTCCTGCATGTTATTGCATAACCTGGGGCAAGACTTGAGGTGAGAACAGTCACAAAGACAAAGATTTTATTCTTACATTCATGTAAGATTTATGTTGACCTTAAATAAGAGCGAGGTCAAAATGAGAAAAGGTTGATTATAACATAATCTGATATATAAAGTTTGAGTCCTGGGGCCTCTGAGGGGAGGAAGAGGACCCTTTACAAAATGTCACTATTTGTATTATAATAAAGTTGTTCATTATCTTCTAAATGTTTTTACGTGAGATTCTTATGTTCTTATCATATTGATGTTCAAATTATATTTATATTAACAGAAAACTGACTTTATTCTGAAGGGGGACGTCTTGCACCGAGTTGCTTCCTGTATGTTATACCATGTGACTTCCTGTACGTTATACCATGTGACTTCCTGCATGTTATACCATGTGACTTCCTGTACGTTATACCATGTGACTTCCTGCATGTTATACCATGTGACTTCCTGCACGTTATACCATGTGACTTCCTGCACGTTATACCATGTGACTTCCTGCATGTTATACCATGTGACTTCCTGCACGTTATACCATGTGACTTCCTGTACGTTATAGAAATTGCCAGACAAAAAAGAGACAGACTGAGAAAAACAGAGAGACAAAGAAGGAGAAAATAAAATAAACTGATTGAAAGAGAGAAATAAAAACAGGCAAAATACAGAGAGACAGACAGGCAGAAATAAAGGAACAGAGAGAGAGACATTTAGAGACAGACATACAGCTAGAGAGACAGCTAGAGAGAGAGACAGCTAGAGAGACAGCTAGAGAGAGAGACAGCTAGAGAGATACAGCTAGAGAGAGACAGCTAGAGAGACAGTTAGAGAGACAGCTAGAGAGATACAGCTAGAGAGAGACAGCTAGAGAGACAGTTAGAGAGAGACAGCTAGAGAGAGACAGCTAGAGAGACAGTTAGAGAGAGACAGCTAGAGAGACAGACAGCTAGAGAGACAGTTAGAGAGACAGCTAGAGAGACAGCTAGAGAGAGAGACAGCTAGAGACAAACAGCTAGACAGCTAGAGAGAGACAGACAGATAGTGATGTCAGAGCTGTGACCTTTCCCTGGCGCTCCATTCGCCCATCAAGGCCAATAAACAACAAAAGGGTTTCCTGCTATCAAACTGAGTCTAATCACACCATATCAAGTCGTAGCGGCCGAAGAACATTTAATTCAACCATGATTTTCCTGTCATGGTCACAACGAGCCGCTGAGAGAGGAAAGCCTTCTCAGCACGGCTGTCAAGACAGGTTATGTAGCGGCGGATGAATAGGCGCTTCGTTCCAGCGCCGCCAGCGTGGCGGGATCACAACAGGTGAGAACAGGAAGTCTGGAAACACCGTCTGATGTTGTTGTGTCGAAAAAAACATGATGATTGTTTCACTGAATTGAGCTGAAAACCGTCGAGTCAAACTGGTTCCAGAGCAGTTTGCAAATGAAAGCTTAGCGCGCCAAAATATCATATTGGGAAAACATTGGGGTTGGTGTTGGACTGGACTGGACTGGACTGTGGTGCTGGATCGCTCCAGATCTGATCAGTCAAATCTTTATTGATTATTAATATTAGTCAATTAAACATTTACAGGATGCTGAGTTCAAAGACTAGAGACTAGTTCACTAGACTAGAGACTAGTTCAAAGACTAGAGACTAGTTCACTAGACTAGAGACAAGATCAATGGAGCAGCGGCTTGAGGATCACAGCGGTGATTCTGTGTGTGTGTGTGTGTGTGTGTGTGTGTGTGTGTGTGTGTGTGTGTGTGTGTGTCAGCCCGGATCACGCCGCTCAGGCGTGTCGGAGCTGAAACTCAACCGGCTGGAAGCAGCAGCAGCAACATACATGACACACGTATGTACAGTTATCAAACACGTCACGTCCAGCATGTTACCTATCTGTCTCTGTCTCTTACACACACACACACACACACACACGCACACGCACACACACGCACACAGACACGCACACGCACACACGCACACACACACACACACACAGACAGACAGACACACACAGACAGACACACACACACACAGACATGCACACACACACACACACACACACACACACACATACACATACACACACACACACACAGACACGCACACACACACGCACACAGACACGCACGCACACACACACACAGACAGACAGACAGTAGCAGGAAGCAGTGCCGTCTGTATTTGGTGTGTTGGAGTGTGGATGCAGCACGCCACCGCCTCCCTGCCTGGCTGGAAAATGGAACGAATCAGGGATTAGGGAGGCCTGGGAGACACACTGTGTGTGTGTGTGTGTGTGTGTGTGTGTGTGTTTGGGGGGGGGGTCACGCTACGTTTGATGCCTGGATTGCTGATCCACTTCCTCTCCATCAAAGAGACGGGGAGGAGGGGGGTGAGGGGGGTGAGGGGGGTGAGGCAGTGCTTAATATGTGCCGGGGCTAGCCGGGCAAATGCCAAGAATCCGATTTTGCACCCCGGCAAATGTCTTACTCAGAATCAGAGCCCCGGGCTCTAAAGTGCGACAACAACGCGTATTTTAAACTGGTATTAAACAACGTTACGTCCAGTGAACATTACAAGAGTAGGTGCGCGAGGCCGCGAGCCAATCAGAGCCTAATATGTAAATAGATACACACACACACACACACACACACACACACACACACACACACAGACAGTTAGTTTAGTTAGCTACTGATAGCAAGCCGACAAAACAGATTCACGGTTAACGTTAATGCAGCACAAAGCTGGCTGTTAGGCCAGGTTTACCCTTTTTCCTCCGCCGGGGGGGGGGGGGGGGGCGAGTTGAGCCCCGGCATCTCTTATTTTACAAATTAAGCACTGGGGTGAGGGGCAACGCCACGGAGCCAAGCGGGAAATTTGGGGGTTGAAAATGTGACGGCATGATGGGGGGGGTGAGTGGGGGGCATGCTGAGGACTGCTGGGAGATCAAACAGGAGGGCCATTTCCCATCTCTATGTTGTGAACACTGGCAGTACGGCAAAACCATCTCAATGCTGCCGTCATCGCTTCGCATCTCCACAACCTTTTCAAGACCGCCATGGTCCAGGAAGTCTCCTCAGCCCAAGGCCTGGAGAGACCAGAACCACCGGAGGAGCCTGTTCTCCTTCAGATGGAGTTAAAATCAGCAAGAGGTTGAGACGTGATAAGAGAAATATACTGAAACATGTTTTAGAGGTACGTTCACAACAGGCGGTGTGCTATTGACAACACAAATCCACAAATCCATTCAAGGCCTTTTATTTTGAAACATCTCTCTATTATTGATTATTGATTGTATTTTTCTGCGTATTGGGTCATTTGAGTTCAAAGTGACACATTCCTGACTATTACTAGTCCTGTTAACTAGTACTAACACTACTACGGTGCACCAGAGTGTCCTCCTTCACCGGATCACAGAAACGTCCTCTTGAAAAATCATTTCCCTGATTGAATTATTTTATTTCCATTTAATAGAACATTTTCCAATTAATTAGTCAAGAGAAATAAAGGCTTTCTAAAATTTGAAGAATTGGTTTCCTTGTATTAATTGAAAAGTTGAGTTCTGTGAATGCTACATAACCATGATAACCAGGAGTCACCACGTCAAGGTCTTCATCATTAAAACACCAGATCTGTTCTTATTTTTAATATCTTTTTATTCAAGGAAGGAAAGATGTGACAATATGAGAGTTCACATTTAGTCCCCCCCGACACAACATAACACTTATAAACAAAACAAATAAATGAAAGAAAAAACAAAACAAAAATAATGAAATAAATAAAATAAGTCAATGATACATTGACACATTAAATCACCTTATTGCAGTAAATACCAGTAATGTGATCCAACTAGATCTCTGGAAACCGTACAGGCAAAGAAAACACAAAAACTAACCTGTCAATAGGAGATCACAGAGTCTAATGAAATCCACTAGTAGACTCTTATCGTGTGTTTCAGAGAGCCCATCGAGTCACTCGGTTTGGGTGGACTCGTCCTACGGGCCAGTGAGGTCGTAAAGCTGTCATGTCCTGTTGGTCAGTCACTGGGTGGTTGGCCTGTTGGTCAGTCACTGGGTGGTCGTCACTGGGTGGTCGTCCTGTTGATCAGTCACTGGGTGGTCGTCACTGGGTGGTCGTCCTGTTGGTCAGTCACTGGGTGGTCGTCCTGTTGGTCAGTCACTGGGTGGTTGTCACTGGGTGGTCGTCCTGTTGGTCAGTCACTGGGTGGTCATCCTATTGGTCAGTCACTGGGTGGTTGTCACTGGGTGGTCGTCCTGTTGGTCAGTCACTGGGTGGTTGTCACTGGGTGGTCGTCCTGTTGGTCAGTCACTGGGTGGTCGTCCTGTTGGTCAGTCACTGGGTGGTTGTCACTGGGTGGTCGTCCTGTTGGTCAGTCACTGGGTGGTCGTCCTGTTGGTCAGTCACTAGGTGGTCGTCACTGGGTGGTCGTCCTGTTGGTCAGTCACTAGGTGGTCGTCACTGGGTGGTCGTCCTGTTGGTCAGTCACTGGGTGGTTGTCACTGGGTGGTCGTCCTGTTGGTCAGTCACTGGGTGGTCGTCACTGGGTGGTCGTCCTGTTGGTCAGTCACTGGGTGGTCGTCCTGTTGGTCAGTCACTGGGTGGTTGTCACTGGGTGGTCGTCCTGTTGGTCAGTCACTAGGTGGTCGTCACTGGGTGGTCGTCCTGTTGGTCAGTCACTGGGTGGTTGTCACTGGGTGGTCGTCCTGTTGGTCAGTCACTGGGTGGTCGTCACTGGGTGGTCGTCCTGTTGGTCAGTCACTGGGTGGTTGTCACTGGGTGGTCGTCCTGTTGGTCAGTCACTAGGTGGTCGTCCTGTTGGTCAGTCACTGGGTGGTCGTCACTGGGTGGTTGTCCTGTTGGTCAGTCACTGGGTGGTCGTCCCTGGGTGGTCTTCACTGGGTGGTCGTCACTGGATGGTCGTCCTGTTGGTCAGTCACTGGGTGGTCGTCCTGTTGGTCAGTCACTAGGTGGTCGTCACTGGGTGGTCGTCCTGTTGGTCAGTCACTGGGTGGTCGTCACTGGATGGTCGTCCTGTTGGTCAGTCACTGGGTGGTCGTCCCTGGGTGGTCTTCACTGGGTGGTCGTCACTGGATGGTCGTCCTGTTGGTCAGTCACTAGGTGGTCGTCACTGGGTGGTCGTCCTGTTGGTCAGTCACTGGGTGGTCGTCACTGGGTGGTCGTCCTGTTGGTCAGTCACTGGGTGGTCGTCCTGTTGGTCAGTCACTGGGTGGTCGTCACTGGGTGGTCGTCCTGTTGGTCAGTCACTAGGTGGTCGTCACTGGGTGGTCGTCCTGTTGGTCAGTCACTGGGTGGTCGTCCTGTTGGTCAGTCACTAGGTGGTCGTCACTGGGTGGTCGTCCTGTTGGTCAGTCACTAGGTGGTCGTCCTGTTGGTCAGTCACTGGGTGGTCGTCCCTGGGTGGTCTTCACTGGGTGGTCGTCACTGGATGGTCGTCCTGTTGGTCAGTCACTGGGTGGTCGTCACTGGGTGGTCGTCCTGTTGGTCAGTCACTGGGTGGTCGTCCCTGGGTGGTCTTCACTGGGTGGTCGTCACTGGATGGTCGTCCTGTTGGTCAGTCACTGGGTGGTCGTCCTGTTGGTCAGTCACTAGGTGGTCGTCACTGGGTGGTCGTCCTGTTGGTCAGTCACTGGGTGGTCGTCCCTGGGTGGTCTTCACTGGGTGGTCGTCACTGGATGGTCGTCCTGTTGGTCAGTCACTGGGTGGTCGTCCTGTTGGTCAGTCACTAGGTGGTCGTCACTGGGTGGTCGTCCTGTTGGTCAGTCACTGGGTGGTCGTCCCTGGGTGGTCTTCACTGGGTGGACGTCACTGGATGGTCGTCCTGTTGGTCAGTCACTGGGTGGTCGTCCTGTTGGTCAGTCACTAGGTGGTCGTCACTGGGTGGTCGTCCTGTTGGTCAGTCACTGGGTGGTCGTCACTGGATGGTCGTCCTGTTGGTCAGTCACTGGGTGGTCGTCCCTGGGTGGTCTTCACTGGGTGGTCGTCCTGTTGGTCAGTCACTAGGTGGTCGTCACTGGGTGGTCGTCCTGTTGGTCAGTCACTGGGTGGTCGTCACTGGATGGTCGTCCTGTTGGTCAGTCACTGGGTGGTCGTCCCTGGGTGGTCTTCACTGGGTGGTTGTCACTGGGTGGTCGTCCTGTTGGTCAGTCACTAGGTGGTCGTCACTGGGTGGTCGTCCTGTTGGTCAGTCACTGGGTGGTCGTCACTGGGTGGTCGTCCTGTTGGTCAGTCACTGGGTGGTCGTTCTGGGAGACCCAGAGACGTCAGTTTCAGGACCAGGTCGTGTTTCCATGTCCAGAGAGGGTCTTAGATGTAATGGACCAGGAACCACTTCGTTCAAACGGTGGGGTCTGGGGACCAGCGGTGGGAGGACGGTGATGAGAAGGTTTCACCGTCTCTGTCTTCAATCTGTCTTCATGTTTCCTTCCTTCCTTCCTTCCTTCCCTTCCTCTCACCCAGTGAATAACATCTAGGGCGTCGTCATCGCGTCCTGATGCTCAGCTGTATGACTGAAGCTGCTCCGGTTGATCGAGGGTTCTTCAACGATCTGAAGCTGAGACAGGAAGCGTTTCCATCTCCATGCTGGATTACAGGTGAAGCAGGAGGACCTAACACTGAGCCTTTTCTGTGTGTGTGTGTGTGTGTGTGTGGATTGTCTCCTCCCTCCCAGCTTGCCGTTCGCTAGCCGTCCGCTGCCTTGCTCAAGGACCCTGTGACAGGACGCATGGCTGTTGTGGGGATCGAACCCGAAACCTTTTGGTTACAGAACGGTCTCTTTAACCACAACGCCGACAAATTGATGCTTTCTGAAAATATAATTGTTTTTTGTTCAGATTGTTAATTGTTAATAAAGATCAAAGATTGGAGCTTCATCACAGGATTCTGTTGGGAAAACTGTGTGTGTGTGTGAGTGTGTGAGTGTGTGTGTGTGAGTGTGTGTGTGTGTGTGTGTGAGAGTGTGTGTGTGTGAGTGTCTGAGTGTGTGAGTGTGTGAGTGTGTGTGTGTGTGAGTGTGTGTGTGTGTGTGTGTGTGTGTGTGTGTGTGTGAGAGTGTGTGTGTGTGAGTGTGTGAGAGTGTGTGTGTGTGAGTGTGTGTGTGAGTGTGTGTGTGTGTGTGTGTGTGAGTGTGTGTGTGTGTGTGTGTGTGAGTGTGTGTGTGTGTGATGGGGGTTCTTTGGTATTACAGATTGAGGCTTTCAGGCCATTTGTATTCGTGTGCCTAAGTAGATGTTTTTCTTTCCTCTCGTTCCTAATCAGAGATGGAGGAGACTCTTAGAAACTGGAGGACTCAGTGAAGTACCATCTACTGACTAACATGGAGGGAGGGAGGGAGGGAGGGAGGGTAGAGTGGAGGGAGGGATCGAGGGATGAGTGGATGGAGGGAGGGATGGAAGGATGGATGGAGGGAGGGAGGGAGGGGTGGATGGATGGATGGAGGGTAGAGTGGAGGGAGAGAGGGATGTGGTGAGCCTCCAGGCCTTGTTCCCACAGATCAGCAGCTTCAGTTCAGAGACAGACAGGCAGGCGGGCAGACAGGCAGGCAGGCAGGCAGGCAGGCAGGCAGGCAGGCAGGCAGGCAGGCAGCAGACAGGCAGGCAGTTTTTCTTTTTTCTATTTTTTATGTTTTAATCACTGAAAGGTCCATCAGCTCCACTGAGCAGCAGGGGGTCCAGTGCCTTGCTCCAGGGCACCTTAGTAGTGGGGGGGGGGGGTGTTAATCCACCCAGACCCCCTGCTGGGATACTGCTGCTGGTTCAGTCAGTACATACAGGCTTCTCCTCCTCTCCTCCTCCTCCTCCTCCTCCTCTCCTCCTCCTCCTCCTCCTCTCCTCTTCCTCCTCCTACCAGGTGAGTTTAATCAATCAGAAACATTTCAGACAGATTACTGCAGCTCTGCTCTCTGATTGGGTCACTGGCTCCAATCCCTGGGGTGGGCGGTTGGGGGGGGGGGGGGGGGGGGGGGGGTAGGTGTGTGTGTGTGTGTGTGTGTGTGTGTGTGTGTGTGTGGGGTAGGTGTGGGGGGTTCTGAAGCTCAGAGATCAATGCGCTGTTTGATCTGCATGTCGCCGGAGGACCGGTTGGGTTCTGGTCCAGTGGGAGGACTAGTGGTGGTCAACACCTCACCAGGAACACCGTTTCATCTGCTGCTGTTTCATCACACACACACACACACACACACACACACTCACACACACACACACACACACACACTCACAACCAACACATCCATGTACCCGCAGGAACAAAGACTACCAGCTAGCGCTCCTTCGATATGAAGCGTACCTACACTCAGTTTGAATCCTGGTGCTGGAGGGGATGGGGGGGGGGTCGGTCTGGACCTGAACCGCCGTCTGCCGGTCTGGACCTGAACCGCCGTCTGTCGGTCTGGACCTGAACCGCCGTCTGTCGGTCTGGACCTGAACCGCCGGTGGAGTCATTCTGTGGTTTAACTGAATGAACCGATCAGCTTCACAGTCACAACATCAAATACTCACAACGTCAATTAACAGCAGAATTCACAAAGCCTGTTAACACCCCCCCTCCCCCGACCACCCCCCACACACCCCCCCTCCCCCCACACCACCCCCCCTCCGCCGACCACCCTCCCCCGACCACCCCCCCACCCCCCCCCCATACCAGATACAGGGTATAAAACAGAAACATGCTCACACACACGTACATAAAAACTTCTATGAAACATGTACACACACACTTAAGAATTTCTACTGGCATACCAAATATAGGTATCACACACACACACACTCACGCACACTCACACACACACTCACTCACACACACACTCACACTCACTCATACACACACTCACACACACACACACACACTCACACACACACACACACACTGTCTCTCTCAGCGCCGCTGCAGCTCGTCACAGAGGAGTCGGCGTCCCGTGATATGGACAGGTCCAGATGGTGCTGTCACGGCTGTCACCGAACCGCATCTCCCAGAATACACCTGTGACAGCTGGAACATGTGTGCCCAGTCAGAGCGCCGCCGCCACAGAGACTAATTATCACCAGCAGTCCAGCCGCCTCCTCGTACACGGGTTGCTCCTCCTCGTCACCTTACAAGGTTGCTGAGACCAGGCGACAAATCAATGGTGTCGTTAGCGTCTGCCTGCCGGAGAGACGCTCGCCGTAACCATGGTAACACGCCGCCGCCAGCGAACTCAGACTCACTCATAATTGTAGCTCAAGGTCGGGCTAACTGTTGTCGCTCGCCAGAGACAGATTTCTGTGTTTGTCTGTAATAATCTATACTGTCGAGCGACCTGTCCGCTAATTGACTCAACGTGGTGTTTCTCTCTCAAGGTCAATCAGCGGCTGGGACGTTTTTTCTTTGTTTGTTTGTTTGTCTCTTCGTTTCTCAGGACACGACGAGTTGTTCTGCAGGAGGCGCTGATTGCCAAGCCGGGTGGATGTGTTTGTGTATTACCCTTGCTCTGCCTCCCATTAGCAGGCGGATTCATCAGCAGGTCGCTGCATATGGTACGTGTTATCATCGAGTTGCTTTAAGGCTGATGGTGTTGAGCCAATTACTCCTCTGGATACTTCGTCTTCAACGTTTTGTTCCACATTTCGTTTCTCCTGAGTCACTGGAAATGATAATAAACTGTAAACTGGCTCAACTCACTGAGCTCCCATTGAAACAGACTGAAGGGTTAGGGCGTTCACTTCCTGGTTAGCGTGATTACAAACTAATAAAACCTCATATGCTGCATTACCTTCAATGTATTAAGTCACTGACTGTAACCAGGGATTATGACACCAGTATCCCCCCAGCTGTGCACTGGTAGTACTATAAAGTTAGGACTGACACCTTGTCGTGATTTGCAGCACATCATCATCATCAGATCCAATCTGAGGCTGAATGCTTTCTAACCTGACTGCTTGTAAATGTGAATTATAGTTTGTTTACCACGTATAAGTACACATTGATCAGGAGAAGAGCCGAAGCCCGACCTGCTCCCGGAGCCCGTGAACAGCTTGCGTTAGCAGAGAGGGAAAGTCTGGTTCCGCTGGGTAGTCGAGTCAACTGTCCTGCTGAATGAGCCGAGCCGAGCCGACGTCGGCCCGCCTTGTTCTATTTGGTGACAAACTCCCCTATCATTAACCTCACTCTGCATTAATCGCTGCATAATTAGTCCCTCATCCTCAATCCATAATGTTGAGTCAAGAAATTGACGCTAATTGAGATCTAATTAGGCTTTTGCGATGCCATGAAGCCACTCTGATCTGCTAAGGAGCTAACCACAGGCTGGACCGCTGCACCGCTAAACGACAACAGAGTGACTTCAGCACAAAGGCACAAAAAGTTACAGTCAGGGTACTTCAGTCAAATTGCAAGTAAGCATTTCCCACCAAGCTCCTTGGTGAGAATAAGCTCACTCACTCAGAAAACGTTTGAAGATCAAGTGCAGTTACATTCGAGATGGAAATGCCATTTAAAATGTTTTGAACGACGAGTTGCTGCAGTGGACTCAGACGCTCCTCAGAGTCAACACTGCCTCCATCATCCTCTGCAGATGATTAAGGTTGATCTTCCCCACAGATCACTCAACATATACAGCAGCAAAATAACCAATACTGTGACACACTGGAACAAACAGTGCATCCACATCAGTTACCATTACAGTGCCATATCTTTGTTTCTAATGTATTTCCTCCTTTTCAGAGGCCATTAGCGCCTGATAGGGATCTGGGGTTTACATCACGCGGTCAGAGTGGTGGCTGCTTATCTAATGGGCCACAGGAAAGCATTAGCACATTAGCAAGTCCATCCTAGTCAGGGCTATTAGCTAAGCCTTTATTCCTCTTCTGTCAAAGTGACTGAAAGGCATACGGTCCAATAAAGATAATGACCCATGCTCATCTTAACACCAGGACACCACGTAACCCACCGTGTCCCTGTGTAACCCTCCTAGTCTGCAGAGAAACCTTGGTGGTCTTCAGTCTCCAGCCGCTGATCAGATGAAGGCCCTGTGATGCTGATTAAATGTTAATCTTCTGATGGAACAGTCCAGAACCCTGCGGGAGGTCGACGGTGTCTTCAAAACCCAAATGACTCGGATTTGACATTTCAATAAAGCTGGAAGGCGAACACTTTGAGTTGTGTGGCTGCCGCTCTGCTAGATCTGGGTAAAGAGCTGAGCGCCACTGATCTCATGTATTTCACATGCAAGGTTTTCATCCTCTGGAAGAAACAGGAGCGGCTAATAAGACTGCTGCAGCCTTTGAAAGGAAAGGAACAGGAGGTCATTACCTCAGACCGGATCTGAGACTGGAACTCCTTGGAGTGAGTGGGAGGTCTGCAGACATCATGCTCTCTAAGCTCTGCAGGGCGGCTGGTTTAATGCCCGGTGCTCTTTGCTTTACTCGGCCTCAGGGTTGGTGTTGAATTATGACGAGCAAACAATTAGGAATGGTATGATTTCTGCTCGTCACACCGTTTGTGATTTCTTTTTTCTTCTGTTGGTTTTTGTTGTTATTCACTTATTTGATTTCTCAGCGTGGCTCTTCGCTTCATCGAGCCAGGCCACTGACTCATAAGCTAATGGTGTATTGAAAAATTAAGCTTTGATAAAATACCTATTGGCATATGGGAGGGATGGTTTAATTTGATTTGTTGTCTCTTACAGGTCCCCTGATTACAACTGTTTTTAAGTTAATTGGCATTGCACAGTCCTCTGAAGGGAACATACGGCACGCTAACACTGGCACACACCTCCAGCTATTCCAATATGCTGCTTTTGTTTTATTAAGCAGAGATGCATTGTCTCTTCATTCATAAAATGTGTTGGATCACTGGAATTAAATCCAAGTGCTCCTTTTCTTTGGGAACTTCCAACTACTTGTTTTCTGATGCTGCTGCTGGTAATGTAGGCCAGATCCACCCGCCAACGACAACCTGCCCAGAACGCTGTTTTCCTTTTTCTTTCTGACTCTTGTCCAATTTGCTTGTTTGTTGGTTTCCTTTGAAATTAGTAGGGAACCACACTGGTCCAGAGTCAAATTGGCAGAGCGCACATTGGCATTCAGCACAAGCAATCAAAAGTGAGATGGCACAACTCGTTCATTACTGCACCACGCTTTGGCATTCAGTGGTCATCCAGGTCTGATCTCAGTGCCAGTCCATTAGAAAGAGGACACTCGCAGTCACCAGATCCAAGACTTCACTAATCACAACCTGATACAAGTCAGGAGAGATGCCTGCTCCGACTGAGGCTCTGCCACCAAAGAAAATAGCGGCCAACAAAGACACGTGGAATGTGCCCGTCAATATCATGAAGGATCCAAGAGAACCTCTTCGCATCGCAACTTTTGATCTGGTTCAAAGGCCAGATGCTAAAAGCAGAAAATATCCAGGAGTTCTCCTCAGCAAGAACGAAGGCTTGTCAGCACAGATGAGCTGTAGCTGCTGATATGAGATACAGGCAGACAAGCAGAAAGACAGGCAGACAGACAGGCAGACAGACAGGAGTGCTGGCAGCTGCATCAGCATGCAGAACGGCATACTGGGAAGACGGCGAAAGGGAAGGGAGGCTTTAAATTGAATGTGGCAGCCGTAGCTGAACTCTGGAGCTGGTTTTTCGACAGGGGTCAGAAGTCTGCAGGTCTTCTGCTAAAGAGGTTCTTCAAAGAAATGCCTGTGCATGCATGACGCTATGGCACGTTGACAAATCTCTTCTACGGGACAGCTCAGCGTCTTTATTTCTCCGTAGAAGAAATACATCCCATTAAACAAAAGCCCCATGGGATTACGATAACTTCCTGTCATGTTGAGTCAATCTCTGCCACATTGAAGGCTTCGCTGTCACTCGCCTGCATCTCTACATGTTTAATGTGAGTACAAGAGTTATGCATTTACAGCGCTCGGCGGTCCACGACCGCTGAAGCTCTTGGATGTTCTCCACCTGAATCCACCGGCGGTTTCAGCAGATGATGAAGGGGAGCCGTGCATGCTTCTACCCTTTCCTGATAATATGCCTGTCAGTGTTATAAAGAGGGTCCATTGAGCCTGACCCGTGGCTGAACACGCTACCCATGAATCAATGGAGCTTGGTAAACATTTGTGCAATAAATAACTATAATTAAAAAATAGTGGTTATTGCATAAATTAGGTAATCAATTAGGTTGTGTTTGGTATTCATGCACTGTTTGCTTGGCCAGTTTGAGTTATTATGCTTTCTCTGGGCTCGTCTGTGCTTCACTGAGATTGGGAGTCGGTATTTTTCTTATCTGTGTGTGTGTGTGTGTGTGTGTGTGTGTGTGTAGGTTACACTAAGAGAGAGAGATGGTGCATTTGTTTCTGTTTTCTGTATTTGCACTCTACATGAAACATGTTTGTCGCTGAGAATATTAGAGCAGCGCTGGCCCGGCCAGGCTGGCATGTGAGAGCCTGATGGTGGCTTGTACACACTCTGCAGTACATTAAAGCCCTCCAGGTGTCCATTAGTGCACCTCTGTCATGTTTAAGAGCTGGAAGTGGGAGTGCACATTAGCTGAAAGCTAACTCAAATGATATAGATGTGCAGAATTTAGCCCCTAACCTCTGCTGCTGCGCCCACACTGCCCAGCCTGCTCACTGAGCTGCTGTAGGGCTTCAGATAGGAAATGAGAGGGAACATGGAGTAATCAAAACAAATGAGTCAGTGAACAGAGGAAACCAGCGCCGTGAGCAGATTTCTGATGACTACTAATATTAACATAACCTAATATGCTTGTTGATCAAGGGTAAACTTTTGGGGGAGGACATGTTAGGTACAGAATAAATAAAAGCAGCTGCGCCAAGGATTTAACAGTCTTCGGAGAAAGGAGGAAGATGCTGTGGCCATTCTTAATGTGGAGTGGGAAGACTGGATGCAATCTGTTGGTTCAACACAAACTTATTGACTTCAGTTTAATTTCTTCCGATTTCTCAGAGGTTCAATTAAAATCGGAGAAACAGGGAGCAATTTGAGCTATTGTGTTTATATATTTATTTTTATTTGTCTTGGAAAACATTTATTTTCTCTGTTAAATGTCTTTGTGCTGTTTCCCCTTGGTAGTTGATTGCATGGAACTCCTCCATGGTTTTGGTACGAGGCCCCTTTGCAGTCCGCTAAATATTATATGAGGACTTAAGTAACAATTGTTGTTCTTTTGTGCATCAACTATTCATGTCCTCTAAGTGAGGTGCACCATGGGAGAGGAACACAGGAAACCCCTCACCATTGCAATGCATTTTGGGGAAACTGAAGGCAAACATTTAACTGCAGCCCCAGATGAGCCGCTTACTGTGGAGAGATGAAGCGTGGTGCCGTGGTGTACTTACGCCGCTAACAGCTGACGGCCAGCCTTACGTCCTGCTTATTCCTGACAGCTTCATTATGAAGTGGCTGGGTGCTGGTGGTAGCGGTGTTGTCTGCATTCGGCTCCCTACTGGCCACTAAAACAATATGAGAATCACATCTAGTGCACCGGCTGACAGCAGCGCTCAGACCAGGCAGAACCCAAGTGCGATTTTCACACAGTAAATCCTGGAAATCGCTGCCGACCATACGCGGCAAAGACAGCGGACATCATTGATGTTCCGCTTCTCCCCACTAAGAACTAAATCCATCATACATTGTATTTCTCCTTTTCGGTCGCTTTTTTTCCACCACACCACAAATTGACTGCATCTGAGGCCAGTAACCCAGACACACTGGATCTGACCTTGGCTGGAGGTGGGAGGGATTAGCAGGTTAAAAGGTTTCCTGATGACAGCGTGGACGGCCATGTGTTATTACCTGTTGTCTTCACAAGGGTCTCTGATGTACAACTTGAATACTGGTGGTCAAAGACACACGTGGCGCTGTATAGGTTGTGAATGCTAGTATTGATCATGTATCTGTGTCTGGTGGTACTGATGCTGTGATGTCACGTGGCTCAGACATGTGACATGTGACATGTGACATGTGTGACATGAACATGTGAGGCCCTTCAAGGAAGTCATAAATCTGACCTTGACCAGACCACTGCTATGTGGAGCCTATAGCCTATAGGATGAACCGAGTGATGTTATCTTAGTATAGAGAACCAATCATGAGAGACTTTCTTGTTTCCAAAGAAACTATAAAGATTGTAGTGAGCTGACTTTCAGAGAGAGCGAGCATAGAGAGACCTGTGACGAGGTCTCTCTCTTATTTCTTCAAATTTCCATGACAAGGTGTTCAGAACAGTTCTGTTGATTGGCAGGTCAGGACAGCCAATCCCTGTCTTCAATCGTAACGTCAAGAAATAGCTCACACACCCAACACACCAGAATCAGAATCATTATTGGCCGAGTACAGTCGCACATACAAGGAATGTGATTTGGTGACATATCCTCTACTTGATCTCCTCTTCTCTATCATCAGGTCCTTCTAGGGTTGCAGGAATAAGTGGAAATAAGACGAGCGAGTCTAATCTGTGAAGTCGTCTATCGTCTGGGTCTGCGTCAGCCTCCAGGGCTGCTGGGTACATTTACTGTTAGCATTACTATGAAATAAGCGTAAACACTCAAATACTTTCTGAACAAAAGTAACCGGACGCCGCTGTCAGTGGAACAGCTCTAGGAACTGTTGCAAACAATATCTGATTTGATGTTGCAGTCTGGTAATGTTCAGATACTTTATGAGACGGTGGATCTATGCAACCCTCCTGGACGTCACGACGCTATCTCAAAGGTTGGACTCCAGGAAGCTGGCTGACCTCCCAGACTGAAGCCTTGCTGCTCTGGATTCTACCTTTAGGGAGAAAGTTGTTCATTCCCACAAATATTGATCGAAGCACCGAGATCACAGGCAGACAACACACGGCTTGTTCTAGCTCGGATTCCCTCTGACAAAAGGCTAGCTCACAGAGAGCTAGTTAGGCTCTGCTGGTCCTGGAGATGGAAGATGAATCTGAGCCTAATGACCTTCACTGACAGCAGTAATTCTATCAGGACCCAATCAGCTCCAGCAATTAGACGCTCTTTGTGAGCCGGGGAAGGTGTGAGGATCCTAACCGGGTCAATTAGAGTATAGAGCTGGCGTTCGACTGCCAGTACATCACTCTGCCTGTCACCAGCGACCATCCTCTTCTTCTGCTTTAATCACACAATATAAATGTATCTCTCACATGCTCACCCTCCCTCCATTTCTCTCTTTCCCCAGGCAACTCCATCTTGGTCAGCTGGGGTTTTTTCTATTTCATTGTAGGTCTTTTTCCTCCTTTCCTATTCTGGCCGGTAGGTTATTACCATGGTCACTGCAGCAGAGAGCAGCTCCATCCCCTGGAGGAGGTCTTAAAGGAACAGGCTCGTATTCACAAGTTGATTCTTCATCTCTTGTTTTTCTGTCTTTGCACGTTAATACAAACTGTTTACTGTGTTTGCGTCTTAGTATTTTAGTCCTGGGATCAGCTTGTAAAGACAACAGTCAGCTTCTCCTCACAAATCACACAGCTGGAAATGGAAAAACTGACTCCACATCAACCTTTTTGACTATGTCCAATTTAATTGAAGTATTCAACACATCACATCACACAAGTATCTGCTGTTTGGAGGCACTTTGAACTGTGAAACACTATAAATTACCTTCAGTTCCATTTCTGACCGCGACCACTAGATGGAACTAAATTAGTGGAGGGCAGATGAACATGAAGTCAGGAGGTACAAACTGAATACGTCCAGTAGTATTGTTCACTGGAAGCTGCTTCTCCTCCCAGTAGGACGCTCTTCTTCTTCTTCTTCCTCCATCTGCGTCAGAGAGCTAATCACTCAGCTGGCTGCGTGAGAGGACTCGGAGGAGGGCGAACCCGCCGGGACGCCGTTTTACGATGCAAGCTCCAGCGCCAACAATTACTGGAGGATCATTGGGTTCCTTCGTACGCTTTCTTTCCCCCAAACACAAGCTGAACCCACCTGCCGCCGTGTGATGCGGTCACACTCCAGCACACAGTGTATAACGCCACGCTCATTGGAGGTTTATGATAAGGGGAGATCCGCTGGTATACACTGTGGGAAGTCAGGGTTGAAATGGATGGCATGATGGATGGCATGTAAGGAGAAAGGGATGCACCCTTGACCAGTTTATCTCAAAGCCAGCACTTTGCTATCTAACAGCTGAGGGATTTGTAGCGTTGTGATGATCCAGCTGCTGGTGTGTGTGTGTTTTGTTTACCTGCAACCCTTCACAAAGAGCTAGCGTGCAATGTGAGGTAAATAGTAAGGAAGAGGTAATTGCACACAAGGGGATGTGTGTGTGTATTAGAGAGGGTGTGTGAATGAGAGATAGTGTGTGTGTGTGTGTGTCTGCTTATCTAGCGGTGTGCAGCAGTGTGTGAATGTGTGCAGAGACCTGCACGTTTCACAACACCACAGAGGAAGAAGTTGGCACAGGTGTCAAAAAAGTCTCTAATTAGCAAACAAACAAACAAACCAACAAGCGAGCGAAGGAAGTCGGCGTGGAGGAGAGCCGACGCCCACGAAGAGACGACTGTCATCAGAGGAGGAATCACACGGCCCGAGAAGGAAGGGCACCAAGAAGAAAATCAGCTTCCCTTTTCCAGAGAGTGACGGCTTTGATTTAGCAGATGAGGGATCATGAAAAGAGAAAAATCTTCAACTTGGTCTCAATGTTTTCATCAGGAGAGGCTGGATCTGCTGACGTCTCCGTAAAACTGCAGCTTTGGTGGTTCTTTCCTTCGTTGAATTCAAGTTTCCATGGTCATTAAAGTGTTGAGTGAGTTTCAGGACTTTCAAGGGCCCCTGAAACAAGTTGAAACCAGAGGAAGGGTTCAAACCCCTTTTGGCTGAAGTACCCTTGAGCAAGACCCTGAACCCCTACAGTACCAGCTGACCTCTGACCTACGGAAGCCACGGAGGGTCACGTTACTAGTATGATTTCAAAAATGCATCGGCATCATTGGAGAAGATAAATAGCATTTTCTTGATTCTTTTGCAGATACGTGGCTTTAGCAGCGACTTCTTTACTGACTTCCTGTTTTTCTCCACTTCATTTTATTTCTAAAATCCCTGCAGCAGGTGGAGGCCCCTCCCCTTAAACCATGACATTATTATCTCTGTTCCATCTGCTGGAAGCAGAAATATACAGTGGAGTCCACCAACAACAACTCAGTTGATTCTTCTCACCAGAATTAATTATTTAGAACTGATAAAAATCACTTTGAGAAATACTCGTATGAAATTGAAATATATCTGAATATCTTGTTCACACCATCTGGAAGGTTTTCTCAGATTGTTGCCACATCATATATTTATATTTCAGTCAAATATTAACACACGCCTACAGAATTAAATCCTCTATGTGTTATGTGATTGGTAAACTGAGTCCTTATTGACAGCAGCAGTTTCCAAACCACGTCTTCTTCCACAGAACCATCAGTACCATCAGAACCATCAGAACCATCAGTACCATCAGAACCATCAGTACCATCAGGACCATCAGTACCATCAGAACCATCAGAACCATCAGTACCATCAGAACCATCAGTACCAACATCCCAAGACTGAAGGAAGTCAGTTCACAGTGTAATCAGAGAGGTGGCTGCATGAGAGGTTGACGCAACAGAACAAACGGACCAACCACTGACCAGAGAGAGCATGCCGTCCCTCCTGGGGCGACGCCGTGAGGACCATGAGCCTCGACATCAAGAGCTTTCCCTCCACGGACCTCAACCCTCCAGGACTCCCCACGCTCTGGGAGAACTGGGAGAACTGGAAGAACGTAGATTCTCAATGGCTTGTTGAATCGATGCCAGACAGACTGCAAGCTGGGATTGAGACATTTTGACTTTCAGAAACAAACTCTTTCTGACTTAGTGAAAATCATGTCATTATGTAATAAATGCTGAGTTGTTGGTGGTGTGTGGGTGTGTGTGTGTGTACATTTGTGCTGCATGCATAGCTGCCAAATTATATATTTGAACACTTTCATAAGAAAAATAAAAACATCAAAAATAAAGTAAAAGCACCCCAAAGGAGATTGTTCCAGAAATAACCTCAAAGCGCTCCCAGACTCCTCCGCTCAGCCCCGCCCACCCTGACCGCTCACACAAACTAGGTCAGCAAGGTTGACTAAAACTAATAGTGCATCATTTTAATTGCCCTGACTGCAATTTCCTGACAGATGCCATCACCACTAATTAGTTACTGACAGCATTATCAAGTTCTGTCTTTTACAGAGGGCCTTCCTTAATGGTGCCGCCAAATTAAGTGTTGTGAACTAACTAGCACGTCGAGGCACCAATTAAAACCTAAGAATCGCTCGTGCTCCAGCTCTGTCCCCAAGGCTTACATGAAAGCTCTGTTCTTTTTCAGAGAAATGTTGCTGGAATGAGGGAGAATTTTACAGACAACTTGGGACAGACAGTCAGTCGCTCAGTCAAACACATCGTCTCAGCTGCATCAGTCCTGAAGTCCTTCGGTCATGAATTAAGTCTCTACGGCGGGGGAAGTTTACATCAAAGCATTTTATCACCTTGTTTTACTGTTTTATCACTGAAATAAACTAAACTAAACAACATGGAAGCAATAAACGAGGACAGCAGAATCCAAAGCTCTCACAGAGACGTTTAAGTCTGAGGAACATAAAATCATCTTCCACTCCTCCATTAGTGGTAATTCAAACAATACCACGTAAAGAAAAGCCCAGAAGCTGCGTGGCTGTCAGTCAGTGTCTTTGCGTGATGTACGAGCCTCGGATGAGCGTGCACCTCACTGTGACTCTAAATAATTAAGAGAAAAATGAAAGCATCAAATGTTGTCTTTGCAGAGGGAGCGTGACTCACCGGTTAATCAATGCTAACAGGAAGTGTCAGGGGACCAAACAGATCAATTCCCCTGACAGTGGGAGCGAGTTTCAACCGTGACTCACTGATAGACTGACAGTCAGGAGGAGGATGGAGGATGGAGGATGGGAGCTGACGGAGGCAGCAGCGATAAACACCGAGAGCTTCAGGATGCTGCACGGAGCGCAGCGAAATCCATCAAATTCTCTGCACGTTTATGGATTTTTTTTATGACTAGTAGTTTTTATTGTCTTCCACAATAAATACTAAGCACACAGTAAACCAACCCGACAGTAAAGAGACGACAGGCTGGACGACAGACAGGAGGGCGGGAGGTAAATCATAACACAAATAATACAAATAATACAAATAATACAAAGTGATGCAAAACACTCAAGATGACAGTGAATGACAGGTCTTGTTTTTCTGTATTGATATCGGATCACCATGTCATATTCAACGGTGATCTGATCTGTCATCGTCTGTAAAGAAGGATTATTAATATTATTATTATTATTATTATTATTATTGGTGGAGGAATCAAACAACCATGATGTAGAGGGTGAACTCTGACCTCCAGTCAAACAACTACCAATATAAGAACAATGATATCTATTATCATTTAAAGGCATTTATTTATTGGTATTTTTCTATTTTCATATCCTCTGACATCAGCTTCATATTATTGATTATTGATTTATATATCGGCCGAAACATTCGACTCTCTTCCACAAATAAATAAGTAAAGTGTTTTTTATGGCTTTACGACCTCTTCAACAAAACACGCCTCCTCAGTGAGGTTGTCATGTCTGCTATATATTCCTCTCCACACGCTAACCACGCCGCCACGCTCCTCGCCGGCCCCCGGGCCGTGAGAGCGTTTTCTGATCGGCTCACCGGAGGCTGCCGGGCTCACCTCTAATTCCTCCAACGCCGACGTCGCTGTGATTCCTCTAAGAGGCGAATCCCTCTCTCTGTTCTCAGCCCAACCATCTCCACGGCACCCCACATCTGACTGAATACCATTTGAGAGTTGAAACGAAGCAGGAGAGAGAAAGGGAAAGCGAGAGAATCAGAGGCGTGTGGTATTTGTTTGACAGGTACATGTCTCTATAGGCCAGTGCCTTTCCAATTTAAGAGGCCCTTAAGCTGGGAGCAGCAGCTTAACATTATTCTCTGTGAAAAAAAAATGCTGCTCTTTTTTCCCTCGTTCCCTTCGCTTTCAGAACAGACCCTGGCGACCCTTCAAGGACATTCACTGCAAGCGTTTCATCATTTTGTTGAATTTTAATTATTTTGTAGGCTTTTTAAATCCCGCAGCGCCGAGGATTCGTTGTGAAAGAAGTCGGCAAAGGTATGAAGGGGGGAACAGGGGACTACGCAGGATGACAAAATATTTCATTAGCCTTTGAAATGTTAGCTCATTCAAATAAAAGGAACACATCACCGCTGACCACGGGCCAGTTTGTAAGATTTGACTGGACAAATGTTGAGGTATAATTAGTGGAGCCCAGCCACTAAACGAGCGGTCGGTAGACTGAACCAGTGAGGCAGGTTGTTGTTCTTCATGCTGAAGTTCCTTCGACACGATGCCGGGTCGGCCTTATGGTCGTGGCCACCGTGCTGCTGCTCGGTTTGCCCTCAGGCCTGCTGAACCAACTCCTCCCTGGAGGGCTTTCTCCATCCAAACTCTTTAATTACTGCTCTTTAATTGTCATTGCTAATTTAGCTTTGAACCCAAACCGCCCCTATTACAGAATCCACCGGCACCACTAACATCGCCACCCTCAAATTAAAAGCCCCTTCACCACCAAGGACTCTTCACTTGCTACCGTCCCCAGAGGACTTTAGCTTAACTACGCCTTGGGAGTTAATCCTCATGTCTTTGAAATGAACTGTGCTCTGATGTCTCCCCTGGGCGAGCCGAGCGCCTTGCGCCGCACCAGCCGGGCTCCCATCAGGTGACATCAATATCACCGACGCCCACAGCGGTCAAGGCGTAGCGCTACCGACCCCAGGCCACCGATACTAGACGCTGGTTTCAGCTAAATGTTGTGCCACTTTTTCTGCCTCATTAACAATCAGGCCATGTGATGGGCGTGCTGGACTTCAGCCATTAGCGGGGCCACGATTAATGGCTACTTAGTCGGGGCAATTGAACATTATAGGGCAAAAGAGCAGGTGTTATGTCTGCGGCGAACAAGTCCGTTATGTACAAAATGTACCTTCCAGATATACTTTACAATTAGTTGTCCTCTGAGCACCGAGCCGCGAGGAGGAGAAATTTATCCATCTCCTCCAACACCAGTAATGCCAAATCAGCATTCTCTACAGAGAACCTTATTTCATTTTTTTCATTCAAGCTCCCACATATCTGTCTGTGCTGACTAGACATCTCAAATCTCAAAACCAATTTGGCATTATCTCCATCATGGGCGACCCTTAAATTTGCATCAGTGGAGTAGGTTTGGCAAGCAATTACCCCAATGCAGGACATCGGTAATTTGACGAGAATCTGCTCTGACAAGTCTGGACGCTGAAGAAGAGGCGTCCCCTGGGAGGGCAGAGGGCTGCAGCGATCCAGCTTCCAGCTAAGCCAATCACTACACACCAAGCATGGATACAGGAAACCGGAGCCATGGTAGTGTGGTGTCGAGGACTGATGCGATCATACAGTACCCCAAAGTCTTAAAGTACTGACCCAGTAGCAGATACATCTAGATAGATGAAGAGGGAGATTAACTGCTGGACAACAGATATCTCAAAACGTTCACTATGGCATTGTATGGCATCATTACCAGACACTGAGGCTTAACCTAAGTCCATGGAGCAGCCAGACCTGGAGCAGGGATGGTGTTCATCATGGCTTTCCATCAGCAGCCTCTGAGAGGTTTGTAAACCGGCCAAATCCCCTTGTCACATGGAACAGGACGACAAATCCCTGAACAAGAACACAAACTGCTGGAATCCCGACCGACTCCTTCCTCCACAACGTTGTTTTCCAGTGTTCATATGGTAAGAGGGAAGGGAAGAGTTGGTTTCATCCTGATAGCAGGTGCTCCTGTCCTCCCCATCAAGTGCCTCCTCTGCTGTTCCATTTTCATATTTCCATGCATGGTTGCCTTGACATTTAGTACACTGGAATTGACTGTTTTCAGGGACTCTCTGGAGAGCGCTGTATTACTTTGTCCTGTCAAAAAAGATGTCATGAAAAGAAGGTGATGTCAGGTCCGCCGGTTGTTTATTGAATTTACGGCGCCATTATTTCGCCACTCAGCATGATTGTATTCATATTATACCCTATCCCATCAAGGTCGCCGGCACAGCACTCGCCTTCAAATGACCATACGTGACCTTGTGTGGGTCCCAGGGCCGGATTTAACCAGAGAAAGGGAGCCTTCAGCGCTTTGATGGACAGTCAAATAAGGCATGGGGCCCAATGACACACCAATCAACCAATGTCAGAGCCGGAGAGCGGCGGTGATGACGAGGTGAAAATAGAGCGGGGATGCGATGCGTCGCCGTATAGCCGTCTCAACCGGGGGTGACTTATGCACTCGCTGCCAGGCTCTCTCCACGGTTATGTGGCAGAATTGCCACATTGATCAAGGGTGAGGTTGACAACATGATGCTAGGTGGTTGTGTGTTGTCATTGTCCACCCACCAATCACAGATAAGAGGCACATCCTGGTGAGGGATAGTGATCATGGTAGGGTAATGTCATGGTCACTGTTGTATGGTGTAGTGGTGCTGTAACTCTGTATACATCATGTATAGATTATGTACAACTATCTGTTCAAATAACAATCACGTCCAGATTCCTGATCCGACTCCTTGCTATTGATTTATTGGTCCAGGACTCTTTTCAAAACAGCTAATTGGCTGCATATAATAGCTGCTCTATATACGGTTCAATCTTAATAGCATAGTTTGTGCCAAATGCTGTGATTAATGGCTTTACTCATCTGTTACAGCCAGCAGTGTAGTCCATGTTGACTCAGACTCACAGACATATTCCCTGACAAACCAAGAGAGACACATTATCAAATGGCAGGCTGTAGTTATTTAAAGGTTGTCATGTAATTACTGTTCATGGCAGCCTCATCTAAACCCTCGCCACTCTCACCTGCATTCAGGGTCAATATGAGAACACGGCATCAGATTTTAGCAGGCGCCCCAGTCTTCTATCACAGAGAAGCTAATGGGTTTTATGGAAGAGCCCATGCTGCAAAATAGCCAGGAAGCTTCAAAGAGTTCTTCATCTAATGCACTCATCCACGGTAACGTACAATTATCTCTGCCAAAATGGCACCTCCGCTCATGTCCATTTGTGGTTCGCATCAAGCCGACGATAACATCTATGTTTTATAATTAGTGTAATTAGCATTTCTCCTTGGCAGGTTGCAGCGTGTTTTATGAAAGTCAAGCTGACATGCAAGTGTGATAATGATGTGGTGATAGTGATAATGGTGACAGATTTAGGCCTCTTATCCCTCTGAAATATTTGCTCCTCTGACATCTCATCAATCAGACGCTGGTGTGCAAAAAGTTTCCCTGCAAAAGAAAAGCTTTCATTGACGAGTAGAAAAGTGTTCCTATTTTTCCTTCCTGGGGGAAAAGGTATTCCAGTTGCCTCCTTCACTGTGTTAGGAGTCGCCACCGATATGGATTGGTCAGATATGGTCAGTTAAAGCCTCCGTGGTATACATTATGTACTCAATACTCCTCAGGTGTGAACTTCATTCCAACGCCACCAATAGTGTCATTAAAACCACATCATGCACAATAAAGGAGGAAACTTGCACCAAACTGCTTAGAGCAAAAATACATGGTGTGTTTCTCTGCAGCGAAAGGCTCCAGTCATAAAGCAGCCAGGTTCTGCTCAGAGCTTCACAAATGAAAATAAATGAGGAAAACACCGAGCACGAGCTCAGCCTTTAGCTGGGATTATTTTGAAACGACAAAAGACAGAGGATGTGCTTTTGGTCGGTCGCTTACTGTCCAGATTCATGCGCTGCCTATAAAACCTTCACAAGGCGTCCAGGAAGCTGCCAGCCTCGTCGGGGCTCTGAACACGTCCGATGACAGGAGCTGCTCTGAAATGCGTGGTGCTGGAAAAAGTGAATACAGGATGAAATAGGATGTCCTTCCCAGAGCTGAATAGATAAATAAATAAAGCTTCAACTGTTCCGAGTCCGACTGGGCGCTCCTAACATGACTTCCTGTATCGCCGGGCATGACAGACATGACAAGCGGAGCAGTTAAGCTGACACTCAGCCATCCTTTATGTCATGTCGAGAGCAGAGCGAGGTCAGGCTTCCTGACAGCGCCGGACAGAACTACCTCCCCGCCTGACGAGTCACCTTCCATCCACCTCTCAAACAACTAACTTCTCCCCCAACTTCCTGCGTCTGGCGTCTCTTGCACTTCTCCGGTGTGACGCCCGATGTCACCCCGTAGCGTCGGCATCGAGCAAGCTGTCAGGGGGAGGGTGGGGGGGCGTCGCAGGAACCGGGACGGAGTCAATTAAAACTAATGGGATACGAGAGAGTGCTTAGGGTCAGGCAGGGCACTGTGTGTGTGTGTGTGTGTGTGTGTGTGTGTGTGTGTTTAGATTAGCTCTTTCACAACTGGTCCTGTAGCTCAGTGAGTTCAGCAAGACGCTGTCAGGGTGAGGAGTTGGATTCCCACGGGGGCAATCGATGCTGAAAATGGATTCGCTCATGGTGTTTTGGATAAAAGCATCATGTGGTCTCCCGGGGGGGGAGGGGGGGGGAGGGGGGCTGCACGGCATGAAAGCGACGGCTTATCACCGAGATCTCAGCGGCAACCCGCTGAGGATCTGGTTCTTGACTTCCTCCCCTCGGTGTCAGACCTTCAATCACGTTCATCTCAACTGTCTGAAGGAACGCGAGCGGCTGAACCTGATCCATGTTTTCAGAGTGACGATGAACCGACGTAGGCCGATCGATTAGCTGATGTAATCTGAAACAGCTTCCTGTCAGCGAGACGTCGTCAGGTCGGATGCTTCTGAAGATTTGAGAGTATTTCTGATGAACTTGATCGGAGACGCCAGGGAGACCTTCAGTTCAAACTTAAAGATGGGAGGAACAAGGATGTGGAGGGTTCATCGAATTGATCCATCATGTGTGGTTTCATTGTTAGCTCCTACACCCTGACCTTTGACACGTGACCTATTTTCTGATTGGTCTAAATTCACAAAGGTTTTGTAAAGGTGCTTAAGACCACTGTAACCCTGGTGAAGACCTTCTTCATTGTTCAGTCCTCATTCAGTCTCCTGTTTCCTCAGTTGTAAGTTTTTTGTTTGTTTTGTTTTTATTGATCCTGAGAGGAAATTGGTTTGTTGGAGCAGCAGAGGGAGAGAGAGTAAAAATAAAGGATATGAATGAAACTGAAATAATATTAAAGGGTGTTTTTATGATTCTAATAAAATATGAATACAATGTTAGAAAAAGGTAAATTATTGACCTGCTAGTTAAAGTCTGACAGCACAGCGTGAACATGACTATACAGTATATACAGTATTTACAGTATATCTACCATTAGACCCTATAGGATGACCTACTGCTGGAGATACAGTAGCTCCATGATGTTCAGGCTTCATGTGGCCCCGCCCACTCACACCCAGTCGAGAGCTTTGATTCGCTACGACCAGGTGAATCAGTTGAAGGATAAAAATAGGAGCAGAACGGGTGAAGCAGCAGCAGCCAACTCTCTGCATGTCAAAACATCATGGACACACAGGAAGCTGTCACCATGCCTTGCTCATTTAGGTCCAACTTGGGAAAGTAATGGCGGTGGTCAGGAGGGAGCAGACTTAATGGTTGTCATGGCAACCGATGGGGAGAACATCTGACGCAGATGCCTCGTCTCTGCCTGCCGGTCTCGTTAAGAAACAATCTGCAGTTTTATTTGGGGAAGAGAACATTTGTCTCTGCAGAGTCCGGCCGAGCGGCGGACCAACATGTCTGCCGGTTATTAATGCCAGTATTAAAACTCATTTGTACAGCTGCCACCGCGGAGACAGAGTCCTTTTTAATTGCCACCCTGCACCATTATAACAGCGTCACGTCAGAACTACACTCCTGGAAAATCAAGGTGAGAATTGTTAAGGGCCCTCGTGGATGTTAACCAGCGATGTTAACCAGCGATGTTAACCAGCGATGTTAACCAGCGATGTTAACCAGCGAGCTGCAGGTGATTATCCTGAGACAATCACTACCGGAGACGGGCGACGCTCTGAGATGTGAATGTTAAAAGTGTTGTGTCGGGAGACGGCCTGACCCGATCCGATGCGCCGTCGTCACTTCTGATCATCTGCATTGTGCCGCTGCCTCCCGACAGGCTCTGATCTGAGACGTCTGCAGCTCCGTCTGTCATCGTGAAGAGAGACGGGAAAGAGCATCACAGAGCTGCTCTCAGTTCTTCATGGGCCCAGATGACGCTTCACCTTTTGAGCTTAACACAGCCTGAGAGCAGCAGGTACATCGCTCTCCTCCTCCCTGTCAACCAATCAGAGAACAGGAACTCCTCTCTCCTCCATCCATCCCTCCTCTCTCCTCCATCCATCCCTCCTCTCTCCTCCATCCATCTCTCCTCTCCTCCATCCATCCCTCCTCTCTCCTCCATCCATCTCTCCTCTCTCCTCCATCCATCCCTCCTCTCTCCTCCATCCATCCCTCCTCTCTCCTCCATCCATCTCTCCTCTCCTCCATCCATCCCTCCTCTCTCCTCCATCCATCCCTCCTCTCTCCTCCATCCATCTCTCCTCTCTCCTCCATCCATCTCTCCTCTCTCCTCCATCCATCCCTCCTCTCTCCTCCATCCATCCCTCCTCTCTCCTCCATCCATCTCTCCTCTCCTCCATCCATCCCTCCTCTCTCCTCCATCCATCTCTCCTCTCCTCCATCCATCTCTCCTCTCTCCTCCATCCATCTCTCCTCTCTCCTCCATCCATCCCTCCTCTCTCCTCCATCCATCTCTCCTCTCTCCTCCATCCATCTCTCCTCTCTCCTCCATCCATCTCTCCTCTCCTCCATCCATCTCTCCTCTCTCCTCCATCCATCCCTCCTCTCTCCTCCATCCATCTCTCCTCTCCTCCATCCATCCCTCCTCTCTCCTCCATCCATCTCTCCTCTCCTCCATCCATCTCTCCTCTCTCCTCCATCCATCCCTCCTCTCTCCTCCATCCATCTCTCCTCTCCTCCATCCATCCCTCCTCTCTCCTCCATCCATCTCTCCTCTCCTCCATCCATCTCCTCTCTCCTCCATCCATCTCTCCTCTCTCCTCCATCCATCCCTCCTCTCTCCTCCATCCATCCCTCCTCTCTCCTCCATCCATCTCTCCTCTCCTCCATCCATCCCTCCTCTCCTCCATCCATCTCTCCTCTCCTCCATCCATCTCTCCTCTCTCCTCCATCCATCTCTCCTCTCCTCCATCCATCTCTCCTCTCTCCTCCATCCATCCCTCCTCTCTCCTCCATCCATCTCTCCTCTCTCCTCCATCCATCTCTCCTCTCTCCTCCATCCATCCCTCCTCTCTCCTCCATCCATCCCTCCTCTCTCCTCCATCCATCTCTCCTCTCTCCTCCATCCATCTCTCCTGCTGACGTTCCTTCTGAATGCAAATACACTCCGTCACATCTTTTGACTCCAGTCCTCTCTCTCTCCCTCTCTTTCTCTCCCTCTATCTCGCTCTGCCTCCCTCTCTCTCTTCCTCTCTCTCACTCTCTTCCTCTATCTCTCTTTCACTCTCTCCCTCCCCCTCTCTCTATCTCCCCCTCTCTCTCTCCCTCTCTCTCTCTCTCCCTCCCTCTCTCATTCTGTGTGGAGGCGTAGCAGAGGATTAGCAGCAGTGCGAGGAGGGAGAAGATACGCCATCAGAATAAGTTAGAAGACGGAGATCTCTCCCTTCGCCTCCCCCTCTTCGTTTCTCAGCGGGGGGGGGGCTGTCTCCATGTTGGCTCTCCACGTCTTATGAAATAAAAATAAGTGGCTGGTTGAAGAGAACAGGACTCTATAGCTGTGGATCTAATCTGAGAGCACGTTCTCCTGCTGGATGTGACGCCACATCACCTGCAATACAGCCTGAGGCCCTCATTACTGTCAATGTGACTCAGTGACTGAGTGTGTGTGTGTGTGTGTGTGTGTGTGTCATATCATGCCAATGTGTGGGTATGAAATAGCGATTAATGGTTGGTGTGTTTTCTGCCAAACATCACAATATAACAGAACGATTCAAATGGATTTCCTCCTCCGGTCCCGTGGAGCTGAAACACCAGATACCAGTAATAACACCAAACATCCCAAAACACTAAAACACTGACCAATAAAAACCAGGAGGAAACATTAGGACTGCTACCTAGCTCACTGGTTACAGCAAGAGTTGGCATGGCAACTAATAAAGCACAGCTAGCACCAGACAGTGTTACCAGAACATTTGGACACGTCTTTGACCAATCAGATTGCTTGGCTGAAACAACCATGACAACAATAACAGTGACAGGATCAGTGTTAACAGTAACACCAGATATCTTTTCTTCTCACACCCTGGCTGGTCCAGTGAAACAGATCTGATCCCAGAACAGCAACAAGCTGCAAAAGCATGCAGCCTACATGTTGTTTGAAGGCTCAAATCAGACGGAGCGCCGCCGCCTGGCGATGACGGCGTCTCCATCTTGCCCACAGTTAGCAGCATGTAAAGAGCAAAGGCTCATATTGTCTCTTCCATGTCAGCTAGAAGGGCAGTACCCCCCCCACCCCCGTAGAGATGTGACGTTAATTCACTCATTTTCCATACCCACTTATTCCTATTCAGGCTCCCAGGGGGGCTGGAGCCTATCCCAGCATGCATTGTGCAGAAGGCAGGACCATGGACAGGTCGCCAGTCCATCACAGGCCGAGTGGATGTGATGTCTTCTGATAGATATAATAGAGAGTGATACGAGGTGTTTGGATGCTCATTCATCCAGTTTCTCTGTGATTACAGGCTTTCAGACCCCCGTAGGCCCAGTAGGTCTTCAAACAGGAACGAGCTCAATCATCTCCAGAAAAATATGTAATCAAAAATGTCACCTGGCCCGTGACAGCGGCTGAAGGGTGCTGCCACCCTGAGGTGATGCCAGCGCTGGATGGAGCCGGGGTAATGCCATGACTGCCGATGGTGTTTGAATCAAAGCGCTGCCAGCAGCCCAGGAGAAATCACCCGCTGGAATCGGCCCCTGTAATTATACGCTGCTCCTGCTCGCCGCTGATTGATGCCTCGTTATGAAGTAGCTCCCTGATTGAAGAGTATAGACGTACCGGGAAAATCTATAAGAGGCCTTAACTGCTGCTGGAGAGAAGGACGGTGATTGGCCGTCCTCCACTCTGCTGGTTAATCAGACGCTGGATTGGCTGGATCAGACAGCAGGTGAACGATCATTCTGGCTCATCAATCACAACGATCAATCTCTGGATAGATCCAGCCCAAACAGACACAGCCAGGGTTCCTCGGCTTTCACTCTTTACATGGAGGAACACCCGGCTTCATACCGCCTGGGGTCACAACAAGACAACAGCATCATAAGAGCATCCTGCTGTCAGAGAGCAGAGCAGCTGTCAGCCGCAGACAACAATGTCAATGTGACGCAGCCTCAGTGATGATGAGTAAGGTTAGCCAACAGACTGACAACACACACACACACACAGTGTCTTTGCACTGGGAAGACATTATTCCGGTTTGTTCAGTTTCCCTCCCACCGCTCATCAGACCGTCACTGACTTCACAGCGTTCAAATGCACCAGGAAACGTCGGCGACCTCCAAACGCAGCGAGGTGTCAGTGAACCGCCACAGCCGGACGGTCAGTCGGTTGAAGACCCGACGCCAGTCAATCGCTGCCGTTTTGGATTTCAGTCTTAAAGAAATATTCAACATTCAATCAGGTTTTTGTTTGACTTCTATATAGTGAAACCGATCAATACTGTAAACCTCCATCCGTCTCCTCAGCCAAGGAAGTGATGCTCGGCTCATACTACCGCTAAGCCTTCTGGATTTCATCACCGATGGGGGTGGAGCCAAAGCTGAAAATACACCTGCAATGTTGAATTTCTGTCCAGCACACAGCTGCAGTCGTCCAGGGGTCGGGGGTCACCATCCTCCTGACCTTTATGTCTGGCTCTCTGCTGTGAACTAGTGAAGATCTGGTCCAGTCTGGTGTGATGGACATGATGCAGTTTGATTGAATATATATTGTAGAATTGATCAATAATACTGGTTGTCGGTGGGAAGCCTCAACAGGGGGAAGCCCTGAATATCTGGAGTTTCTTGGTCCAATGTGAAGGTATTGAGTCTCAGTGTGAGGGAACCCTGACAGCTCTGGCTCCAGTTGTCAGGCTGGATGTAGAAACATGGCGTTCCCGTCTCCATCAGTCTCTTCCTGTCGCATTAGCAGGAACCACAGGAAGCTGTGGAAGCGTTCATCCCTCCGCTGAGCGCCGACACGGCCTCTACTCTTATTCCCAGTCTCCTTAATCAACATGGCAGCCCTGTTTCTCCACCTCCCTCCCTCTCGCCTTCCTCCTCTCCTTTTCATAATCACACCAAGACTGCTATGACAGGTAGGTATTTGCTGTGGATTAGGGCTGTAATATTTTGGCATTAAGGTGAATTAATACAGAAATGAATATGGAAAATGCGGGTAATTACTAACTCCTATCAGCTCTGAGCCGTTTTAGGGACATGTCAAAGGATTCCCTCGTATTGCCGTCTCAGTTTACCCTCCTCAGAGTGCCACAGGTTTCTCCTCACGCTGTTTTGTTCTGCTGTTAATAGAGTGACCCCTCCGACTGGTTGAAAGCGTTATTATCATGGAGGCCTTGATGGAGCGGCGTGGCTTGACGCGTGTAATTGTGCTATAATTAAACATTGACACAGCGGCTTTAACGGACGCCTGTCAAACTCCCGACCTTCTAAGCTTGGAGAGGTCAGTGGAGGCCAGCGCAGCGTTGATTCCTGCTGTAGGAAGGAAGGTCTGTTATCTCCTGGTCATGCTCATGTATATTGTATAACTACTCTTCTAAATACACATCATGTCCGCCTCCTCGTCTGCTTGCAGCTTATTGTCCTCCTGCCTGGTGAAGCTCCACCTTCTCTCCTCCTCAGCTTGCTTCCCTTCACGTCTCCATCATCGGGGTCATTCAGGGTCAACTCCAAATCTAAAATGTAAATGTGTGTGTACATGCGGTGTGCTTTAACACTTGAACGTGTGTGTATGTATTGGAAGTAAGAAAGTAAACTTTATTCCTACAGCACTTTTCAAAACACATGTTACAAGGTGCTGCACAACATGTAACACAATACAAATAAATAAAAAGATCAAAAATATGAGCAGCACCGAGACAAAAACATGTTCCCAAATAAAATGCTTACATTTTTTTAAAAGCTTCTTAAAACCAGAAATTGATAACTAAGGGGAGACGGGGCAATGAAGCTCGGCCTCCTGCAGCCTGGTTTCAGGTTCAGAAGGCCTCACTGATGAAAGGGGACCAGTAGTAGACCAGTACAGCGCGGGTCCAGCCGGTGTCGGGCCTTATCAGTGATTACAAGAATTTTAAAATAGATTCTGCACTGAATACCAATGTAACCAATGTAGAGGCCAGCACCGGAGTCATGTGACCTACGATGAGTGTTGGTTAGGGGTAGGTCAGCGTGGGCTAGAGCATTACAGGAGTCCAAACAGGAAGAAACTAAAATGTGAATGATTTCAAATCTTGAAAGGATAAAACAGATTTAATTGTTTGCATGTTTCTTAGTTGAAATAAACAGGATTGGACTTTCTGTACATGCAAGTCAAACTACGGTATGAGTGCATGATGTCTGTCTGACTTTCCGTCAGCCAGCCGTCCTCCTCGACAAACAGGCGGTTCAGTGTTTGGTGGCGGCAGAGCAAACACATCAGGAGGTAAAGAAGGGGCATGATGCCCGGCTGCTGCCGCAGAATCATTTCCAGCATGCATTTACATGCAAATTCTCCTCTTCCCTCCTCTCTGCAGCCACAATGGAGCTCAGCAAATCATTGTCTCATCAGAGCGAGATGGATTTCATCCCTGGGCCTTGTGGATGGGAAGGTACCGGCTGAATTCATATGTTCAGCTCTGCGGCTGCCACAGATCCAGGCGACTCGTGCTTCATCATGGAGGTAGGCAAATAGCCCGGACCCTTTAGCATTTGTGCAAATGTCAGAGAAAGGACAGTTCTCACAAATTAACAACATGAGAGGTGGAGGAGCTAAAGCATTTTCCAGAAGAAATATGGACTCCTCAGAGAAATAAATCACAGGAAGTTCAGAGCCTAAACTTAAACACACTAATAAAAGGCAGAGTGACTTCTGGTGAAATGTTTAGCTCATAAAACCACTTCACATTACGACTCGGCTTTTTAATGCTCTACATTTGACAAATGGCCATATCATTTAAATTGTAATAAACATCAAAGAGAAGGTTCCATACATTCAAATATCCATCTGGGAGAAACAGTCAATACTTCTAAAGACACAGATGATTTATCTTAAGACGAAGGTAACTAGTAACCCTTAATGCACTTTTTTACTTTTATGCCAGCAATTCAGAGTCTTTTCAAGTGGTGGGGATTTCATTTTGGAGAGAAACTCCTCAAGAGGTTTGGAGGGAATCGGCTTTAGCTGTGATCTTATTACTGAAGCACGAGGTTGACAGTGACTCCTACGTACAGTAACGCTCAACCTCACCAGCTTTACGCTCAGACCTGAATGGAAGTTAGCCAGGTGCAGCGAAGAGGAAACCGGCTGAGAAGACTTCAGAATTGAGTTTGATGCGCCGCCAACTTTCCAAGAATATAATCCAAACTGATAACTGGTCCAGAAGAAAGGATGGTGAGTGTTTTTCAGCCATGTTTGATTTCTGAACAGAATTAGGCTCCATTGTTGTGTGGAGAACAAGACTATTGCTAATCTTTAGTGACTTCATTGGTATCGTCAGTTGGGTGAGCTGTGCTGCCGAGGCCAGGCGGCGCCATCTCCAGCCGGGAAAATCTCATTTTCTATTCAGTGTTGCTCTATTCAGCGGAAATCCCTCCTCATTAGTTGGCCGTCCAAAGAACATCAAATCATAAAATATCTATTGGATTATGTTATCGTCAGAATTGGATTTAGTTTGGTGGGTCTGAACTCGGCAACAACCAAAGGGTAGAACTTTGACCCGGCGTGAACCAGGCTGGTCCCAGAGCTGTGAATCAACATGCTGAGATGACTGCAGCAGAAACCAGGAGAGAATAGAGTTTCTTCACTTGCACTTTAGACTGATGCCTTGGTTTCTCTCTCTGTCAAACTTAATTACTCACTTTCTTTTCTCTCTCCGGTTCTTCATGTGTCTTGCCTGACGGTTGCCTTCTGAAGATCTGTATTTCTATCAGTTGCCTCCATCTTCTTTGCTCCCGTCTATGAAACAGCTGAGGAGCACCAAATGAGGCCTGGGTAACCAGAGAGTCACACCGCCAATTAAAGTAGATTCAACACTAAAGCATCACATAATTAAACAGCACCAGTAGACTCGGTATCATCCTTTAAATCACTTATTAAAACTTACCTTACTTATCGTAAGGCCTTTCTGTGATATTTGACTTATTTTATGCTTAATGTCTGATATTTATTCCATGTTTTGGCTTTTCCTGTTTTGTACCTCCATTCTGTCTCATTTATCCTATTGATCTTTGTCATTGGGGGCTTTTATTTTGATTTGTGCATAATAAACATTATTATTATTATTATTATTATTATAACTGTCAATATGGTCTGGAAGATCGCTGCAGGGATAATAGTGTGTCAGTATGAATGCAGGTCCACTTCTATACCTGCTGGGATTCATCGATGAGGACTTTGATGACATAAACAACCTGCTGTCAAGGTTTTGGGATGACAGACATGATCTGTAAAAACTTTCCCTTCACGTCTCCATCATCATAATCAACACATCCTGAAACAAGCTAAGTAAAATTGAATGTTTAAACCTGTGGAGGTCATGTAGAGCGCCACACGGAAAGCTGCACTGAAAAACATTTCAACACTAACTTCACTTTTCAACAACGTTTTTATTCTTTTAAATCAGAGGTTCTCAAATTGGGGTCCAGAGGCCTCGGGGGTTTCCAGGTTTCCTTCAGGAGTTTCCGGGTTTCCATCAGGAGTTTCCAGGTTTTTCCAGGTTTCCTTCAGGAGTTTCCAGGTTTCCTTCAGGAGTTTCCAGGTTTCCTTCAGGAGTTTCAAGGTTTCCTTCAGGAGTTTCCAGGTTTTTCCAGGTTTCCTTCAGGAGTTTCCAGGTTTCCATCAGGAGTTTCCAGGTTTCCTTCAGGGGTTTCCAGGTTTTTCCAGGTTTCCTTCAGGAGTTTCCAGGTTTCCATCAGGAGTTTCCAGGTTTCCTTCAGGAGTTTCCAGTTGTCCATCAGGTTTTTCCAGGTTTCCTTCAGGAGTTTCCAGGTTTCCATCAGGAGTTTCCAGGTTTCCTTCAGGAGTTTCCAGGTTTTTCCAGGTTTCCTTCAGGAGTTTCCAGGTTTCCTTCAGGAGTTTCAAGGTTTCCTTCAGGAGTTTCCAGGTTTTTCCAGGTTTCCTTCAGGAGTTTCCAGGTTTCCATCAGGAGTTTCCAGGTTTCCTTCAGGAGTTTCCAGGGGTCCGTGAGGTCCATGAAGACCCCTGGAAGGAGGGAGGAAACGAGGAAAAGAAGGAGGGAGAAAACAATGGACGGAGGGAGGAAGGAGTATCAGGATGACTATTGTGATTATTTTGATTAAATGAAAACTAACCACAATGAGATGTTAGATGTCGGATATGGAGACAAACACTTCAAATGACCTAATATTTCATCAGTCATTTCTATTTGTCAGTGGATGAAGTCAGAGTGTATAAACACTACGTGTATGGTGAAGATCTCTTCATGTGAAATATCACCAGGAATAGAAAAGGTCCAACAGAGCCTCTGAATGACCAGCTATTGTTGTTGAAACGCAGCAGGTCAGTCTGGGGTCGAGGCATCACGCCCAGACGGGTTCGGCATAGAAGGATAAATGTCGTTTTCTAAAATAGCTGTTCATTTTCATAGGTAGTTTGGTGCTTGGTGATTGTGACGCTGCAGGTATCAAACAGAGACATTAACTGTTTGCAGTGTTTGGATGATTGTTTTGTGTATTTTATGAAAACACGGTAGTTATGTAAGGAGATGAAATATTATATCTCTAAATTAAAGAATCCAAACAAAATCAGTTTTCACCTGCGGAGCTTCATCTGCAGTAATAAGATGTCTGAAAACCACAGCAGCCTCATTCACATCCCTGTCCACTGAGGTGTGCTGTTTACTGCAGAGAGAGAGACATAGACCCACACAGAGAGAGAGAGAGAGAGAGAGAGAGAGAGAGAGAGAGACGTCCTGGACCACAATCAGCCAGGATGGAGGGGAGTAAAGATATGGGGGCATGGTAGTGTGTATTAGTGTGTATTAGTGTGTGTTACTGTGTATTAGTGTGTATTATTGTATGTTAGTGTGTATTATTGTATGTTATTGTATGTTATTGTATGTTAGTGTGTACATTACATTACATTACAGTCATTTAGCAGACGCTTTTATCCAAAGCGACTTACAATAAGTGCATTCAACATAGGTAGGCCAGAAAACTACTAGTCACCAGAAATCGTAAGTGCATTTCCTTCCTAAACAAGCAACTAAGAGCATAACTAGTGTTAAGGTAAGAGTGCAATAAGTTAGCAACCTACTATATCTTAAACAAATGAGACAAATAAGAGAATCAAATAAACAAGAGCTAAGACACATAATTAAATACAAATGTGTAATATTGTATGTTAGTATGTATTTTTGTATGTTATTGTATGTTAGTATGTATTATTGTATGTTAGCATGTATTATTGTATGTTATTGTATGTTAGTGTGTATTATTGTATATTAGTATGTATTCTTGTATGTTAGTGTGTATTATTGTATGTTAGTATGTATTCTTGTATGTTATTGTATGTTAGTGTGTATTATTGTATATTATTGTGTATTATTGTATGTTATTGTATGTTAGTATGTATTCTTGTATGTTACTGTATGTTAGTGTGTATTATTGTATATTATTGTGTATTATTGTATGTTATTGTATGTTAGTGTGTATTAGTGTTATTAGTCTCATTTCTTCCCACCTCCTCCTCCTCCTCCTCCTCCTCCTCCTCCTCATGGTGGAGGGGATAGGCTGACATGCTGCCAGTCTCCTCCCATTACAGCCCCGCTTCGTCTTCGTCCTGCAGATCAATGGACGGCGTAATGGAAGCCAAGCACTGCCTCCCGATGACACACGGCGAAGAGGCAGTCGAGACGCCACGGCCAGCCAATGAGACGACGAGGGCAAGTATGTAAACACAATAACCTGGCTGACGCGGTGAGACCGACATACCTGGAGGTTTGATTGACATCTGAGAAAAGCATGCATGCGTCTGTTATTACTACTAATACTAATATTATTACCACTACTACTACTACTACTACTAATATTATTACCACTACTACTACTACTAATAATAGTAATAATAGTAATACTGTTACTACTACTACTACTACTACTACTACTACTACTAATATTATTACTACTACCACTACCACTACCACTACCACTACCACCACCACCACCACCACTAGTAATACTACTACTACTAATATTATTACTACTATTACTACTGCTACTACTGCTACTACTACTAACATTAAAACCACTGACATGTGAAGTGAATAACATTGATTATCTTGTTACAATGGCACCTGTCAAGGGGTGGGATATACTGGGAAGCAAGAGAACAGTCAGTTCTTGAAGTTGATGATGATTATGACTTTGACAAGGACCAAATTGTGATGGCTAGACGACTGGGTCAGAGCATCTCCAAAACGGCAGGTCTTGTGGGGTGTTCCCGGTATGCAGTGGCTAGTACCTACCAAAAGTGGTCCAAGGAAGGACAACCGGTGAACCGGTGACAGGGTCATGGGCGTCCAAGGCTCATTGATGCACGTGGGGAGCGAAGGCTAGCCCGTCTGGTCCGATCCCACAGAAGAGCTACTGTAGCACAAATTGCTGAAGGAGTTAATGCTGCTATGATAGAAAGGTGTCAGAACACACAGTGCATCACAGCTTGCTGTGTATGGAGCTGCGTAGCCTCAGACCGGTCAGAGTGACCATGCTGACCCATCTACCGCCGAAAGCTCCTACAATGGACAGGTGAGCGTCAGAACTGGACCATGGAGCAATGGAAGAAGGTGGCCTGGTCTGATGAATCACGTTTTATTTGACATCATGTGGACGGCCGGGTGCGTGTGCGTCGTTTACCTGGGGAAGAGATGGTACCAGGATGCACTATGGGAAGAAGGCAAGCCGGCGGAGGCAGTGTGATGCTCTGGGCAATGTTCTCTGGGAAACCTTGGGTCCTGGCATTCATGTGGATCTTACTTTGACACGTACCACCTACCTAAAGCAGGATAATGCAACATGACAAAGAGTTCAAGGTGTTGACTTGGCCTCCAAATTCCCCAGATCTCAATCCGATGGAGCATCTGTGGGATGTGCTGGAAAAACAAGTCCGATCCATGGAGGCCCCACCTCGCAACTTACAGGACTTAAAGGATCTGCCGCTAACGTCTTGGTGCCAGAGACCACAGGACACCTTCAGAGGTCTGGTGGAGTCCATGCCTCGACGGGTCAGAGCTGGTTTGGCAGCACGAGGGGGTCCTACACAATATTAGGCAGGTGGTTTAATGTTATGGCTGATTGGTGTATGTCAGTTCAGGCTTTGTGGTGTGATTGATTCTAATACAACTAATATGAATCAACAGAGTTAAATGACAAATAATAGAAATAAATTTTAAAGAATGTAGTCAAGGATCATGAACCTTTCAGGCGCCATCGCTCCGCCACCCGGACAGGAACCGCTCACACCATCACAGCAGATCTTGGCACAACGTTTCCTCATCTTCGTCTCCCGTCATCTTCATCAACCTTCTCTAAAACGTCCTTCCATGGCGAGGTCTGTCTGTGATGTTTGGTTCGTACTTATTTCATCCTTATTACCTCGTCTGATATTTATTTATTCCGTTTTGTTCCTCTTTGTTCTTTCTGTTTTATTGATCCTATTGATCTTTGTCATTGTTCACTTTTATTTTTCTTGGTTGTGAAGCACTTTGTAACCTCGTTTTGAGAAGTGCTTTATAAATAAAGAGTATTATTATTATTATGAAAGCTTCCTGCAGAGCGAGGGGCGGCCTGGTTGTGTAGTCAGTTAGTATCCTGGAACCTCCGAACTGAGACCGAATAATTCTTAGTTTCTGCTTTTGTTACTTCCTCAATAATCTTTTATTTCTAGTATATTTTTCCATCTCTTTCTTCTAATTATCTCTTTTGAATCTACTCCTTTCTCAAACACTTTGTTGTTTCCTTCTTCCCTCTGCAAACCAGCAGTTTTGCTGATTTGAGCCCAACGTGTTTTAAATACCTTGTGATGTTTTAACCTTTTTTCTGTTTAAATAAATAAAATCAAAATGAGTAATAACTTTAAGAGTTAGTCTGTCTGTTAGTCTGTCTCTCTCAAGGCTGCTTCAACTTTTCGTTTACAGCAGCAGACATTTTAGAAAAGCTCCTTCATGCAGACGTTCCTGAACGCAACACTGAACCAGACCAGGACACTGGAACACAAATCTCTCAGACAGCTAGTTGCCACACCTTCCCTGTAACTTCCCACGGCTGAACAGAGAGCAAAATTACATTTTTCCAAACAGTTCCTGTGGGATGGAGCCAAAGTACAGCAGCAGTAAAGCAGGAATGCAGTAAAAAGTGGGACTGCAGGACGGATCTGTAATTCACAGCAGAGCCCAAGGACCGCCACGTCTCCCAGTGGATGGAAGCCAGTTGCCAGCAGGTCTGATTTTCCTCCACAGCTCTCCAGTCAGGTGTGGCACTGCCTCAGAATCTGATTCACTTTAATTAATTGATTCACTTATTTCATTAATTACAGTTCAATAAAAGCTTTACCACCTCACAGCAAGCGTGCAGCTAGCGTGTTCTCCCCGCGTCCCCAGATTGGCCATGGGCGTGACCAGGCTGTCCAGGCTGTTACCCTGCCTTCCACCCAATGCATGCTGGGATATGCGCCAAGAGAGCTGATGAGCCAATGCATTGAGATGAACTTGAACATGTTATAAAGCCAAAGGTGAAACTGAGGCACTGCTGGACTCAAGGAGAGGGTTTTATGTTGTCACGTTGTTTTTTCACAATGTGTAAGAATTTTTTGAGCGTAAATAATGAAAAAGATTTTGTATGTCCTTTGGAAAAGTGGGGCAGAGTGACCTGTAAGTTGGTTGTAGTGTGAAGTGGGGAAATGTATTTTTGTTCTTATCTACGGTGAAAATAAACATTTTTAAAAAATGAATCCAGTTAGATGTGCAGGTGCAGCCATTGTTGAAGCTCATTTCCTGCAACTGCGATTTCCAGGTATTTACCGGCAGATAAAAAACAACCTTCAATTTGTGTGTGTGTGTGTGTGTGTGTGTGTGTGTACACATGGCACATCAAAAGCAGACCGTCTTTTCTTCTCGCCAGCAGCCTCGTGTCCTTGTGGAGCAGAGGACGACTCACTCTTCAATTCATCTATAAATCTCAGGTAGACGAAGCTCAATTAGCGACGATGTGTGCTCCTAAATGTCAATGGAGCGCCTCGCCGTCTTTGTTGCTGCCAGACAATTACTGTTAAATATTTTCATTGTTGTTTGCAGTGCAAAACAAGTCTCAAAGGCAAAGGGCTAAAATAATTACCGCTCACAAATCAACACAAAGACAGGAGGTATTTAGACATGGGGGCAGAGTTTAGACCTTGCAAAGTCAAGCGGGCCGGGCCGGCCCAGGTCTCCCCTGACCGATACGCATGAACACAACAAACAAATACAGAAATCAGCAGAATATAGATGTGGAGGCCTTCTGCCGCGAGCTCGCCGTCCATTTGTCTCAATTAGGACTCGTGGAGGGAATTAAGCTGTGCATCTGCTGCAGGTCATGTCTGTATCTGTCATCCTTTCCAAAGACGTCACACACATTATCGTGGCTTGACGCGTCACGTGGCTCTGGATAGAGGGGGGAAACGCTATGAACTCTGGGATATGTGTCGACTCTGTCAGAGTTTCTGTGGTCGGGAGTGGAAGACGCTCTGCTTCAGCGCCATGAAAATGCCTCCGACCTGCTGCAGTCCCGACTCATAAATACTCTCAAGGACCAGGGCTTTAAAACAAGTCAATAGCCTCTGTTAGCAGCAGGCACGCACACACACACACACTCTGCAGAGTGCCTGTGCATGCATGCACACACACACACACACACACACAAAGGAATGTGCCCACACACACACACACACACACAAATAAAAAACACACATCAGCAAAATACGCAGATGCATGCTGTCAAAATATAAATCAACAATCACAGCACTACATAAACACAAGTGCCAGGCCAGCAGAAAGGGATGCTGGGATATACAGTATGATCGTGACTATGCAAGAGGCTTGGCCTGACGGAGCTGGAAGTAAATCTGTCTGGAAGTGCAGCTGAAGGAAGATTGTCCTGCACCGAGAGCCGGGAAACCAAATCCTCTAAAACTCATTTAAGAGGAAGTCTTCTCCAAAATCCACAAAGTCACAAAACAATGTTACAAGAAAGATGTTTTCAGAAACTTTGCAATATTTGTCCGGACAATGTAAAAAACGTATAATCCCAGTGGAGAAGACACTACCAGCAACACCATCCAAACCTCAACTCAACCTCAGCAGAGAGAAGAGAACTTCCTGGTGTAAGCTCATCTCTAGATGAGGAAGAGACGTTGGACTGGACTGGTATATACAGTATATACTGTATTACTGTATATAGTGGATAGTGGATAGTGATGTAGTTAGTGTAGTCTGATAGTGATGTAGTTTGATGGTGTAGTCTGATAGTGATGTAGTTTGATGGTGTAGTTTATATTGTGAGTATTGTGTCTCACTCTGATTTGGCTTCATGTAGTTAAAAGAATCTAATTTGGGTGTTAAATTAAATGATCAATTAAATGATCAATTAGCTTCAAGCACTGAGTAAAACCTGGTGTAGTGACGGTAAATAAAGATGCTCTGAGTAAAACCTGGTGTAGTGACGGTAAATAAAGATGCTCTGAGTAAAACCTGGTGTAGTGACGGTAAATAAAGATGCTCTGAGTAAAACCTGGTGTAGTGACGGTAAATAAAGATGCTCTGAGTAAAACCTGGTGTAGTGACGGTAAATAAAGATGCCTGTTGACTGAGGCACTACTGATTACTTGTGATGCTCAAAAGCAGAATTCAAAAACATCAACCGGTAAAAGCCAACACAGCCGCCATCATCAGGAAATGCCCTGAAGACCTGATGGGCTGAGAGCTTCACTGGAATCTTTTTTCCATCATGTCAAATTAAAAGAACCTTTGTTTTTACCATCTCATCTTCTTAATGTCTTTTATTTGACGCTTGATGCCCTGACAGGCGGGTGCGTTTCCCTTCATGGTACATCTTGACTGCTCATCACTGGAAACAGAAACGTTTCCATGGAGCTGACAGGAACAACGCGCCGCTGGTTTGATTCCCCTGGCCCAGCATGGCCTCCATATTCATTTTATTTACAGCTCCCACTGTCCCAGCGGGGGGTGTTGGGAGGAAGAAGGATTCTTGGATTTGAGGACAAGGAGAGAAAACTGGAGAAAGGAAAACCATTGACTTGGATTCTGGGGGGCTGTTATTTTTAGCCAAAGCAGCAATAATTACCCAGGCAACGTCTAACAAAATTGTTCAGGCTCGGCTAGGCAATTAGGCCAGGCGGAGTAGCTAATGGAGAGAGAATTACACAGACCTTTCCCCCATTAGCCCCCATTTACAGCAGGAAATTTACTGGGAGTATATGGACCAGCCGTGACTCCCAAACCAGATTACTGCCCTCACTCTGCCGACTCTCTCTTCCTCTTCCTCTCCATCTTCCTCTCTCTCTCTCATTCACAGGTCATTTGCACACAATGGCGATCTATTTCTTCAAAATAGGACAAAACCTCAGTAAACCGAAGCCAGAAACCAGTTCATCTGCTGTGAGTTGCATTTGAGGAACAATCTCACTGTCACTTCAAAGAACTGGAGATATGAAATGATTTTTAGTAGCTGTAGTTTTCTCCCAGTTATTTCCCGGTGGATCATTTTATAATTATGTTGGGTGTATTTTGTGCTGTTGCGGACAGGAGAACAGCGGGGTGCTAGCTGCTGCGACGCCTGTGGATTTACAGAACTGCATTAATTATGAGAAATTGTATGAAATTAAAAATCGAAGCGAGGTGAGGAGAGGCTGGTTTTACACAGGTGGAGAGAAGAGTATGAATATGAAACACACACACACACACACACACACACACACACACACTCCCTTCCTAGCTAGCAGAAATTCACACCATATAGCACACAGGCTTAACAAAATATCAAAGGCACAAAAGAAAGTATTAACAAGCCGAAAGTTCCTGATCCCTTTTATCAGATGAAAAAAAGCGGAGGAGATTTCCATTCCAACATTAATTCCAGCGCTGGTGAATTTCCAGTGTCTGCAGCCATTAAGGCCTGTCAGATCAGGAGTGACACCGGGAGGAGAGCGGCGCCGCCATGGCAATATTCAAATCATCTTTCAAGTCTCTGCTCTCTGAGAGGCTTCAGCTGCTGACAGCTCTGACAATTAATTTATGTCTTACAGATTATTCCATAAACCACTTCTGACCCCAGAGTACGTGCACACGGACGCACACACACACACACACACACACATTCATACAGTGACCTATCTCCTGCTGATGATGTGTCCATGCAGGACCGCGGCACACATTCTCTCCACATCTTCATTTTTAGAAAAATGTCAATCACGCCCGCCAACCTGCGCCCGTCAGCGACAGGCTCCTCCCCCTCTGCCTCCCATGACAGGAGTTCATTTTTGGCTGATGTTTCGGGCTTCATTAACTGAAGCCAGATTAGTCCTGGGTGGGACAACAGGGAGCGCTTGCCTCTGACCTGCTGAGGTACAAGCAATTAAGAAGCAGGAGAACAAGTCTGTCAGAAGGAAACACAAAAGCTCAAGACACCTAACCCACTTAGCGGCTTTAAACTCTTTAATAAAGAAACTTCTGTAAACTGTCAGAATGGTAATAGCCCCGGCCACAGCTGGTAATTGCAATTAGAGAAGGTAAAGTAGGATAGCGCCGCCCCCGCGACGCATCCGTCCTGAAAAATCCTAACCCAGTTTTTCCCCTCCAACATGCGTCTCTGGCAAGCATGCGCCTCAAATACAGCCAAAACATGCAAAGACACCAAGTTATCATCGTCTCTCATACTGGCTCTGATGCATGTGACTCTTCAGATGAAAGGAGAAGCCTTGCAGATGCCAAGATACGTATATATTTATTCATATTTTCATGGAGGCAGACGCGGTGAGAGCGGCTTGGCTGGAACTGGAGAACTCAGGATCTCGTTTTATATTAACAGGTTCATATTTAATATATAAATATTACACATATTCTGCAGAACTCCACATAATTATATAGAAAACATCTGAGACATGAGAATAAAAACAGGCATCAGTTTCATCATTTTCAGTGGATGAACGCTGAGATAATCAAGGCAAGGCAGAGCAGAAATCACTGAGCCGGCCTCATTTCATGTCTTATCTCTACCTAAGGCTTTGGCGATAAAGTTCGACTCGCACTCAATATTGATCAAGCATATCAGCCTTTGCTTTCAGTTGCAATCCCCCACCCCCCACCCCGCACCCCCCCAACACCCACACACACCACAGTAAGGTCTATTTCCTGCCATTTTCACTGCCTTGTGTTTGTCTTTGTCTTGATGGCAGCATGTTTCCTACCAGGTCCTCAGAAATGCTGCATGACAGGATGTTTGAATGTGGTCTGTCTACATGAGAACATCAGCCAAACCATCTTCGCCCAGAGGTGTGTTGTGTTGCATACATCCGATGAGCCTTTTATTACCTAATTCAATATGCAATATAAAAGGCCACAAAGAGAATAAATGAAGATGAAATTGTATTTGCGCCTCTCCCTGGAGGGCTAAATTTAAAGGATCAGTGAATCAAATCATTAAAATAAAAACCCTCTATCCTCGTCTTATTTCGCCAAGCGTGAAGGAAGGAGTTAATTACTTAGATTTAGTGGTTTTGGGGCAATTTCTGTATGGTGGGAACAAAACACTTCTTCCGGACTGAAGGATCTGTGGCTTGTTTGTGCATGGATTAACAGCAACGGAGAGGAAATCAAATAAAATGAAGTATTAATATGCAACATGCATAATTGACAACTCATTGCTTGGAGTGCAGAAACTTACAACAAGGTAAGCAGTAAACAAGCAGAGGGATGGATGCTGCTCCGAGACTCTCCAGTCACAACGTCAAAGAAACAAGAAATACCTTTCATGTTGTCCACAGCAGCAGTAGGGATGCACAGGGATGATCTGACTGTCATGTATCTGAATGGAGAAGACTGGAACCACGATTCATCCGGTTACATGCTTGTGTTAATTCAACTTACTACGTTGGGGTTTGACTCTCTACAGACTTCACGAACACTTCTGCAGTGGAGGAGGTAAGTATGTCAGTTCATGTTGGACTCCGGGTGTTTGCCCACCAGCCACATCAGCTGGTGGATTCCAACATTCAGCAGCCATTTTCACTAGTTTACCGGCCAAATTGATTTTTGGAATAGAACAGACCTCCAAGTGATGGTTGGTTACCTGCCAGACTAACTGAACAGCCACAGCCAACATTCAGCAGCATTTGGCTGGTTGGTGGGTGTGGTTTCCCACCATGGACACAAAGCTCCTTCATGGAGGCAGAAGACTGGAGGGTTTGGGGATGAACGCTGATGTCTCACTTCATGGGGACGATCCAGATATATAAAGATTCAGTTTCTTCAGATTAGAATACAGGAATATCCGCACACTGGATTAGAGTTTAAGGCTTTATTTGGTGCTGATGCAACGTTTCAAAGGTCTTTGCCTAACAAGGCACTACTTTCCATGACTCTTATCAGCACCTGGTCTAAATAAT
>JAXDDX010000053.1:700000-725000 GCA_034670405.1 Hoplostethus atlanticus | reverse complement strand
CACTGTATTGCTTTAATCCTCGGCTGAAAATGATCCTAACAAATGTCAGCATCAGCTAACCTTCACGGTGAGAGGAAGCGGCCATGTGATCAATTATATCAGCTATCCCACTGACCTTTCCCATCATTTGTTTAACGAGAGAATGCCATTTGATTAGCCCTAATTGCTCCACTTTAGCCGGCTGTCGTTAGCGGCCACCATTACGACGCCCCTCTTCACTTCCTTTGTGGAGATGTGGCGTCAGCTGAACACGTTGAGGCAGAAGTCGTCGTTGGGTTTAAATCAATGATCGTCCACGTTCCAATACTGACACTATTTCCATCTGAACATAATTTATGTGTTGTGGCATTAAATGTGAATGCCTCTCGCTCTGCATGACGCCTGCATGTGAACTGGGGTTGGTATGTGGACGGGGGGGCGACCCTCTTACCACAGATCTCACTACTCCTCAACTCACAGGCTCTACTTTCTATCTGGTTTTACACATGTTGTTCTTTGTACATCAAGGCTGCAGCTTCAGACGCATCTTCTTCAGGGAAAACAGAAGAAATGAAGCAGCCCAGTGTTGTGGGTCTTGATATGATAAATCACCCTGGATTCAAGGGGACGTCAACAAAGTCTCCCAACGCCACGCTGCTGCATAACCAGAAGACGGATAGAGATGTAAGTCCTGGTCTACAAGTCTCACGCTCTTTGCTCTTCCACCCCGCCATCCATCATCCCTTCGCGCTCGCGCTCGTACATGCCTGTACTGACGCACACATGCATGTAAACACGCTCATCAGGGATGCGATTAGGAAGACAGAAATACCAGGAAATGAGTATCTCCCATGAGAGGTGAGTAAGAACTGCAAATCCCAGAAAAAATATACACAAAAATGAACCCCCTGACATGCAGACGCTACACGCTCTGCAGCGCTGCCTGAACCCGGCAGGACCGGCCGGGAGGTGGGTGGTACCGGAGCCTCGCCGCCTCATTTGAAATGTCAGAGCTCGATTGATTTCCTCTCCCTCTGATTAATTCATCTAACCCTCATTCTGCATAGAAAATTGTTGAATGGCATTCAGTCAGATTAAAACTGCAAACGATGCTTTTCATAGTTTGACAGGTGACTGGCACCGGGCCGACTCTAGATGACTGCATCATTAGGGGATTCTTTCCGTCGGCGTGGCCTCCCTCGAACACTTTCCCCATCGGCTGCTTTGTTACTTGCTTCCTAACTCGCTCTCAGTTCAAATGGACCTCTTAGTACATACAAACACAAGAAATCAATTGAACCTAAAATTCACTGTAGACGGAATCGAAAGCCAAAAAACACCCACAGCTATTCTGGCTCCGGGAGAACGCCAGAAAATAGTTGGAACTCCATCAACCCTTTAACCATTTCCTCCTGCATGGATGTTGAGACAAAACAGATTTACGCTCTTCAGATGAATAAACAGCCCAAGATGTTTGGTCGGGAGTAATTATAAGTTCAGAATATCAGCCATAAATTGAGCATGACAAAACCTCCTGGGAGAAATAATTACTGAACAAATAATCAGTGCAGACGGGCTTCTCTCATACCCAGCATGCTTTGCTGTCTCTGCCCTTCCGAAACACACATGAAATATTCAGAGCCGTCATTGTGTTCGGAGCCAGGCTGCGATTGGGAAACGCAATATTAGGATAATAACCTGCGGTTTGTAAACAGCCGCATAGGTTCGCCGCTGCATTCATCCACACTGCAGCGCATGTAATTTCTTCTTTATCAGTTTGAATAAGAATGCGATGATGCGCCGCGACCGCAGGCATCTTCTGGAAGTTTAATCATTCATCGTGGGAAAATTGCTCCTTTATGTGCAATAAATATTGATTTATGGCTCATGCATATCTGGATGTGGGGAGGCTCGCCAGGTCCTCCTCATTGTCCATATTTTACTGCATTGTTAGCCGGTCTGGATGCACAGCTCATCGCTCTGTGCTAACTTATCATCCTGCATCCTCAGGAATTACCTCAGCACAATGTATTTACGGATGCTCTGCCAGCGCTCTGCTTCATTGTCACACTAAAATTCACACATGGGAAGCTGGAACCTGCCCTCCTGCTGTGAATGTGATCTGATGTGGAAGGTGTTGGAAGCTAAATGCAGGGCGGGCGGAGCTATCTCTCACTGTTATCTCTTTAGTTGGGATGTTTCAAATACTGTCAGGACATTTATCTCTGTAGACCTGCATCACTCTCACTGTGACTGAGTCATTCAGGACTGACAACTTCTTTGGATAGTTGTAGTGACTATGAGTCACTACAACGTCTACTGAGTCTCAGGTGATACACTAGTGTGGACAGATATTTAATGTCTAGCTTAGGGTTCATTTTAGGGGTAGAAATAGGATGAGGGTCACTAAGGTCAGGGTTAGAGATGCAGTTGAACTTGTTGAACATCTACTCCTGATAGTTGAGTATCAAAATAAAGCGTTACCAGAATTATTTTTCAAATGAGATACCACGTGACTGTAAACATCTGTACATCAGGTATTGTCCAACATGGACATATCTCTGCATGGAAGAAAAGTCTTCAAATCCTCCATAAAACATATAAAGGTGACGGAGCGTATAACTGGGACATAACCTCGTCATCCTTCTAGCTGCAGGTGATGTGGCGCGAAGCCACTCAGCGCTGAGACAAAGTGCGAGCGAGGCTCCATGTTGTCCGTTAGCGTCAGCTCAGCTCCCAGGTGACCTGCCTCCTGTAAACCTGCTGTCATTTTTATTTGCTCCTTCAGCGGGGGAGTTTGTCCTGGACGCGGCGGCGAGCCAATGAGCCACAAAGAGAATGATGGATCCCCACCCCGGCTCAAACGGGGCCACTGTCATAGACTCACATGGTCATTAGACCGAGCTCCAAACACAGGCAGCAGAATGACAAATCACAACTCCCTGCACACTGAGCGCTCTCCAAATCCGGGCCATGACTGCGAACGCAAAGTATTGGACAGTTTTGCAAAACTATGATTAAGCTGTCACCGTGGGGAAGCAAGTTTGTCAGCAGTTGAGATCTCTGCAGCAATTTCTTTAGACAAGTCTGCCTTAATTGAGTATTCAGTCCCAGAACACTCCTGGTTGGTTTCACCCCTGCCTGTTCCCTGGAGGCTAAACAAACTGCGACGCTAGCCAGGCATGGTTTCCACAACATCAGAAGCTGGCTTACGACCAAAGCAGCAGCGAGTACACACAGACAGCAACACTGTCAGTCTTGTTCTCTCACAACCCAACCATCTGTAAGATTTTCCTGCTATTGTTATGGGAGTGTAGCACAAGGGCGTTTAGCAAGGAAAGAACAAACCAGCAGTAAACAGGACAGGTAGCTACTTTTGAGGCCCACAGCAGTTCGGCATGGATGCTTTCGCAAAGTTTCCTGCAGTGTTCTCATACTTTCCTCAGAGCCAATCCCAAGAGGCCCCGCTGTTGCTTGCTAGGTGGAGGCGCCACCTGATTGGCCAACCAGAACTGTCAGACAGCGCTCACCTGTACTGCAGCTGCCCAATTACCCACAAGTCCATGGGGTCCTTCGTTACCCAGAAGCCCTAGGGCTTCTTGTGCCAATGTCCTAATGAGCGAGCAAGCAAGACATGTTCCTGCAGTACAGCAGCTTGTACTCCAGCCTCAGACGGCAGTACTTTACTTAACACAGAACAGCGTCATTCAGGCTAACCTCCTGGACCGAGCGGTCTACCGGCTGGAACGGCGCCAAATCAACCAAAGCAAAAAAGTATTTAATCCACTGTTACAATTTCCTCATTACTGCAAATAACCAAAAGCATTTAAACTACACATCAGAGAGGGCCGAGCTACATCTGCGTCTCACTCTGGTCAGGCTATCGTCTTTTAGCGGTGGCGATATCGTGAATGCAGAGTAGATGCATGCTGGGAGACTTCTATGATGCCTACCGCTGTACATCTGTATCATCTCACAAGCTCTCTGTAGTCACTCGAGGCTCGCATTGTTTAGCATTGTTTAAACCGAGGCATGTAAGATCTGCAGCTTCCCTGACTGCTTGTTTCCGCTGTGGCCAGGCTGTCGATGCACAGCTCTCCATCTGCACGTTTACATCAGCTACCAAAGTCCCATTTTAACTGGTGAAGCTGAACACAGGATAGCTCAGCTCAAACGCATGGGTAGTCTTTGTGTATCAGAACAGGAATAAAGGAAGAGCGGATGCAAATAAATGACACACATCAGCAGATGGGTGGGATTCACCGCAGAGACAATTCAGATTTCTTAAGGTAAGTTGTGACTTTAAAACACATTCCTGTTATTAAAGTACGGTTGGCTGCAAACCCCACCCATCTGGCACCTTTGCAGGATGAAGCAAACCATACAAAGTGTTCCCAAATGCTGTTTGGGTCAGCAGCGTAGATCATTTGAATTGCCTAACAGTTCATTAAGGGTTGGTGTTTCAATATCTGCCGGTGCAATTCACATTAAAGAGAAACATGGCGGAGTACATGCTCCCTCTGCTCGGACCGATCCATCTGACCACAGAACGACCATCCTGACTTCAGCTTCTCCTCTCCGCCGTGTCGTTTAATGTCTGCCCGGCGAAGCAAAGAGTCAGCATCGGGGTGAATGAACGTTTTGGCACAGGAAGTCAATAGTCTTGATGTGACTCAATCAATTCACTCTGTCTGAAAGGCTCGGCAGCTCTTACAGTCAAATTACCCTGCACAAATTAAGCAAGCAGGAGTTTTCTTTGCTACTGAAAACAGCACTTGGAATTGGAGAAAGTGTTAAGAAAGCCAATAAGCTCAGGAGGAGAGAGGAAGACAGCGGCAGAGGGGAAGAGAAAGCTGTGGTTGGTGGTGGTGGGGGGGGGGGGTGCATTCAAAGGATCCAGAGCTTCGCCTCACACACATTATCACCACAGTACAAAGGGCCAAATACATTCAGTGGCTTTCGGTGGCATAAAGCTGATTAGCAGAAGGTAGCCCCCATTGTGAGGGAAATCACTTCATGGCTGTAAAGCAAGTGATTTCATATCCTGTTTTATTTAAGATTACACAGTAAGTGCCTAATCAGCTGATCCTTAATCATCGGCATTGTGCCCCTTCGTGTTTCCTGTAACCTCTCGTCGCCGGCTGACGACGGAGGTTGAGAACCACTGAAAGCCAGAGGAGAGAAAAAAACACTTCCAACATAATCGCCTTAAACAGCCCGGCTCCATCTCCAGGCTGCAGCAGGACTAGTTGGTTCATCTGTTCTCATATCATATTATAGCACAGGCCTGTATCTGCAGTAGGAAGGCAGAGGGATTGCGTCACAGGAGGTAAAGAGAGGTAATGAATCAATTATCAGTTCCAGGAAAACTCAGTTCCTGGCCACCAGGGAGCTTCCTGCCTCTTGGGGAAGAGACGTTCTGGATCTCACAACAGGAACATCGTTTTGTTGTTTACTCCATTTCCATTGCTTGATTGATTTGTGCCACACGGGTCAATGTTATGAATCTGATTTCAAATTTCAGACAAATTCACACACCTCGATTCTTGTCCTTTGTGTATTTGCAGGGTAAACGCTATGTAGAGACTCAGAAACATCAGCATGCTGTGGCCGTGTCTGGCCACAGCATGCTAGTTTGTTAAGTTGCAAACAAAACCTGAGGAATTCAAACATTAATTCACATCTTATTTTTATCCACTAGGTTTTAAGAGTCTTGAGCAGACGAGAGCTGAGAGCGTGAGGGTGGGCAGGAGATGAGAGAACAGCAGTAAAAATCAGCTTCGCTTCCCTAAGCTACACTCACCCTGCTGCTGCTGGAGAAGAGGGATCGAGGAGGCTACCAAGAGGGGGAGATAATGGAGAATTTATGTTCTCTCTGAGAGGCCCTCTTAGCTGGATTTAATTCTCTTAATAGTGGCAAGGCTCAGTCGGCAACACTCAGGCTCTAACCTGCCACGCAGTTTGAAAGCCGGACGTGGGGGAGGAGATGCTGTGATGCAACAGATCCATAATGAATGAACGAGGCCTCTGGCTGGAGCGGGACATAATTGCTCTCAGCACTGTTAATGTTTTATGATTTAATAGCTGCAATCGAGGTTTCGCTGAGATACCTGCAAATCTGCTGACGTCATAAGGATGATGTGGGGGTGAAGGTGGATGGCCAGCGGGGGTTTTCTCTGAATGAATGCAGCCGCTCGATGCTTTGTGTATTTGTACGACTAGATTGTAGTAGTCAGGAGTTTCACTGCAAAATGAACCAAGAAACACTGAACACCTTACAGAATGACTGCTGGCACTAAAATCAACTCCACATCTTGTGTTGCTTTCAAAATAGTGACATGTGAAGGAATAATCCTCATTGTGCAGTGAAGATAAAGGTTTCCAATGAAGCCTTCAATAAACCCTCTAAGCATCATCTGGATCTGGACATTACTGTAATGAAAACCTCATTAACTCTGCTCACTGTTCCTGGCTGCTGCCTCTTTCCGTCCTGCAGGTGGCGCCATACACGCCATACGCTGCAGCTTGGACGGACTGGCCAGCCATGCTTTGAAGCCTCCTATTACAGTTTTCTCCATTGTATACACTATGCACACAATTCTGAAAACTTGAACTCATGTATCAACAACAACAACAACAAGACTCTAGACGATTCCATGTTAGGGTTGTTTTCACTCAAATAGAAATTCTGAATCACATTTTTGCAAAAGTCTGAGCACAAATTGGATCAATTAGCACACTTTGTTCACCTGGAAACCACTGGCCTTCAAAACACCACACCCTACTCACCAACTGGTCTCACTCACGTCTCACCTGTTAAACTCAATTGGCTCCAATCATGTGTCAGAGCATAGAAGAGGCCTCAGGTGATCTCTACTGTGTTGGGGGAAGAATGGAGCAGCATGGAGAACAGAGAGGAAGAGGAAGAGAGAGAGCAAGAGGAGGAGGAGGAGGGCGAGCCAATATTTCTAATGACCCGCGCAACTTTGGTTGACCATGTACTCAATCATGGTCTAACAATGACTGAAGCGTGTGGGTTTTTTTTGCTTGGCCAGGGAGAACATGGCAGCTGATAGATGAGGTCCTCTGGCCTGATCAGACTGGTTTACATGTAGATCTGTTTCACCACATTTTATATTTTTATTTTTTTGTGGCCTACGAAAAACTATTTTTTGCAGTCAGTTCAGTCAGCTGAACATTTTACTGTATTACAGTAACAAATAAATATTTGCTTTGTTACCTTTTTGTTTTTGTGCACTGACATCATCATGACATCCCAGACAGTCTAAACATGTTCTTACTGTAGTGTTTCTCATTTGACCTATCAGTGCAGTTACTGTGAGTTTTTGTGAGGTAACCTTTGTGTATTCTCTGATCTCTATCAATGTTGCAGTATCAACTATAATATATATATATCATATATAATATGAGTTTACAGTATGACTCTGGGAGGCTGGCTGGTGAGTTTAGCCCAATTGGAGCTCATTGGACAGACAAAGGTGCATTGTATCCTATGCTGATACAATGATTGTGTCAATGCAATATTTATATGATATATTCACAGTATTGTATTCCAATATAATATATTATAATATAACAGTCTCTATACTGTATGTACCATAAAACTGCAACCCTACATGTGAATATGTAACATGAAGCCAAAACACGAGAGGGGTCCAGCTGCAGACCTCCACTCTCATCACCCTAGTTCTGTGAGCCAATGGGGTTTGAGACCTCCACTCTCAGTACCCTTCTGTGAGCCAATGGGGGTTGAGCATGAGTAGTGGGGTTCCGTTGTATGAAGTACGTAAACTTTCACTTATTTCACCTCAGCAGTCCACCAAAATCTGTTTCTGAACAATTTTGAGGCGAGAAATAAGCAATCCAGTTGCTGAATCTTCACTCATATTAGATCTACAAGGCCTAATTTCAAAGTTTGTTCCGACTTTCGTAAGTCAACAGCACTACTGCACTGCCGGTTGCCACCGCTTTCTTGGCCGTGCTTCAAGCTAGTGGGGGACACCGAAGCGAAGCAGCAAAGGCCCAAACGACTACACATGTAAGTAACGTAGTCTAATGCTTTTATGTCATCAATTTTTATATTAATAATATTACAATAACGCTGATAATGCTTTCATATTTGTATTCAAAATAAACGCTTTGTAAATAAATGCATTTACGGATCCGACTGCTAGCCTATTAGCTCACTACTATAATTTCCCATAGAGGTTAGCGAGTTAGCTAACATAAGCTTGCGATTTACAATGGCGTTATGGTGCATTCCCTCATACTCGTACTTTACATTTGTAACATAATTCGGTTGATTTGTGCTCAACGTTACGAGATAAAAGTCTTTACTAGAGTGTGGTACTAGCCTACTAACGTTAACGTAACTAGTTCACTGATATGATAAGTCTTTACTTGCGTGTGGTACTAGCCTACTAACGTTAACGTAACTAGTTCACTGATATGATAAAAGTCTTTACTAGAGTGTGGTACTAGCCTACTAACGTTAACATTACTAGTTCACTGATATGATAAGTCTTTACTTGCGTGTGGTACTAGCCTACTAACGTTAACGTAACTAGTTCACTGATATGCGCCGTTTCTCTTCACTAATGGCGCTGTAGTAGTAGTTGATGTAGGTCTCTAGATGGTGAGGAAGGGAGAGGAGAGGAGATTAGAGGACAATAGTCTAGTCTAAAATAAGCAGATACCATGGTTGTAGAGTTTGTTTGTATCCTGCTAATGAATTCCTGTGCAATTTGTTGTGGTCAACAGAATGTGTGTTATTTGGTTAAAGTGGTTTTAAACCTCTGGCCATTGAGCCACATCTTAAAAATATTTGTGTTATTGTATTTTAACCAGCCTATCTTACCAATATAACACAGAGACTTTAAACTGTTTTTGTCTTGTAGACCATGGCAAGAGCGCACTCCTGGGAGCTGAGTGGGTAAAAAAACACCTCCACCGGTTGAAGGGAAATGTAAAAGAACCTCCCTATCTCATGTTGGGATTGACACACCAAAAGGAAGTCAAGGAAAAACCTTCTTCAGGCACACAATGAAGACCACGAGGAATTGATGGAGAATTTTTTGTTTGTACATTTGGTTCATGTCGGAAGTCAGAGACACTCTTGAACATTTCAAGAAACCTTGTGAAATAGTTGAATAAAATAATTAGCCTACCTACTGTGTTGTGGATGTTTTCTCTTTTTCAAGGTGTGCTTGGACCCCTTCAATCACCGCCTGCAGCTACACTGGAATTTGTCATTTTTTTTAATCTGATAGGTTTTACATAACTGGAGTGACAATTATCAATTTAATATTTGTAATATATCACTGTGTGTGTGTGTGTGTGTGTGTGTGTGTGTATGTGTGTGTATATGTATATATATATATATATATAGTCTTCATATATTTATAGACTTCTGAAAGAAAATACAATGCTAATATTGATGTAGTTTAATATTTGTAATATATATCGCAGTATATATAGTCTTCATATATTTATAGACTTCTGAAGGAAAATACAATACAGTATAGTGAGGGTGATGAGCCCGGAGGTGGGTGGAGCTCTGCTCTGAGGGTGATGAGTCCCACCCCACTACTCATGCTCAACCCCCATTGGCTCACAGAAGGGTACTGAGAGTGGAGGTCTCAAACCCCATTGGCTCACAGAACTAGGGTGATGAGAGTGCAGGTAGGGTGATGAGAGTGGAGGTCTGCAGCTGGACCCTTTTGCAAAACACAGAAACAGTATTTTGATGGCAATGTTTTAAATTGATCCCAGCAGTGTTTAATTGATCAGTCACATGATGGCGGTATGCATCGTTGTGAGAACAGAGAACAGGTTTTGAGTGCAGTGTTTCGTTTTGAAAGAGATCTGTGGAGTTTTGACAAAATGATGAACTCTTTTCAGTTTTGTGTTTAGAGTTTTGAGAACTATCGTTATAGTTTCAGGAAACGTGTTTCAACGATTGGGAAGAACAGTAAATCCTCCATTCTTCAGGGCCGGCGATGGTGCTCCCCCCTATAGGTTAATTATGTTATTACCCACTTGTTGGCGAGATAGTTTGATGAAATATGAATGTAATAAAATACACAGCCAAAGGCGATTTTAAAATTAGGCCCACAAGTCAGAGAGATCACATCCGCTTATCCATGCTGGCAGCTTCATCATTCACATCATGATAGAAACGTTAGCGCTGCTGTACGGTGGCAAATAGCTGACTGGAGGCTGACTGGAGGCTGGTGGCGCTGTAGAGCGGAGACGCCGGTCAGACTTCAGGGAACCATTCACTCCAGTGTTATTTCTATGCAAATGAAAGGGCAGGAATTAGACAGGAAGTGCAAACAGTTACTCCTCCTGCCTGTTGCCATGGGGACTGAAATCTCATAACATCAAGTCAAGTGGGGCATGAAGCCGACAGTCCTGAGCCAAGAGGGCAGAATAAGATGTAAGAAGCGATGATAAGTTTCAATGGGATTACTCTCACTCTGAAAAGGACCGGAGAACAAACTAAGACACAGAAAACTTCCAGGACTGAGCAGAAGATTCATACCGGCTCAGAAACCTCAAACTGATGAAACCACACCAGGCTAATCTTATATTACAGCTACTGCTGGCTAGCCTCTCCCCCCACCCACCACTGATTCAAACAGTTGTGTTTGGCTGGCCTCAGAACAGTGGATACCACGCTGGGCGTCTCTGAAACACTCTGGGTCACCGACAGCCAAACTAAACAGAGAACCGGAGAAGTCGACTGCCTAAAAATGTCTAATCTCATAAGAAGTCTGCCTGCTGACTGGAGCGCCGGGACGCGGAAAACAACTTTAAAAGCTTTTTCCATCTTAATGCCCTCCACATCCCTTTATCACAGACAGCCCATGTGCTACAGGCTGAAAGGGGAAACTGCTTGGCAGGAGACCCCCGTGGCATCATGGGAGGAGGGCATGGGGCGAGCCTTTGTGCTGCACATTTTTGCAGCATTTCTGTCAAATAAAACAACACTAAATATTTAATGTTGTGAATCTCCTCTGGAATAATTCAGCCTTTGTTTTTACATGCTTCCCCTACTGTAGTTAATATTAAACATCTAAATGGATGCATTGTGTGGGATCGGGGTCTCTGGAGGGCTGGGAGCCATCCAACTCAACACAGTAATTCTCTGTCAGGACTGTGAAGGCACGCAGCCACGTGGAAAAGAGTTGTGCATACAGTGAGCATTATTAACAAATGACACTGGGCCCTTTTTTCTACTGCACAAAAAAGATGGTTGCTGTTGTCTGAGCTCCTATTAGACACAATGACACTGATTCCTCAGACATTCATTAGGCTCTGCTATGGAATACAACTACATTTTGCTGTTGCTTCTACATTTACTAAAGAGTAAATAATCCTTGAAAAGCTGCGTTCAACACAGTTTGGATTCATCTACCATCTCCAGTCTCGCAGCTGAAAATCACTCCAAACAGCCCGACCTCCTCCTGTGTCACCCTAGCACTTTTCCAAGGTGGGAAAATACAGGCGGGTTAAAAACAGCACAACAATAGTCTTTGTTACTGCAGCTAATTAGCAACTCCCCAAAAAAGGCTAATATTGAACATGAAGAATGGCTGCCTGTGGGCTTGTCTGTGTGATGGATGAATGACACCGACTCCCTGTGGCAATGGCAGATACTAAGGGGACAGTGTCGTCCTTTTCCAGGGAGGCCAGAGGACTCTCAGACTGTGGAGGTAAACAGGTCTGTAGGACAGCTATGGCCTCTGGTCCTGCTGACGTCCCCACGGATCGGATATATGTAGCACAGAGAATCACCTTTGTAACATTGGCCGGGCTCTGACGCATTTTAAAGTTCATGCTAGGTGTTTAGCTAAAGCGTTTGAAGCTAAATGGACACAGTTTCTCAGGAATTTGATAAGGAAGAAGACGTGAAATGACTTCACCCATGGATGTTGAGTTGGATTGCTTTTCACGGTGGCCAGTCCCATTCAAATCTCAAACAGAGTGGCTGTTTGCGTTTTTTCTTTGTTGGTATGAGCAGGTCATGGAAGCGAAGGCAGCGCGTTCGAGGCAGGGTGTTCCAGGCAGGGTGTTCCAGGCAGGGTGTTCGAGGCAGCGTGTTCCAGGCGTGTTCCAGGCAGCGTGTTCCAGGCGTGTTCGAGGCAGGGTGTTCCAGGCGTGTTCGAGGCAGCGTGTTCGAGGCAGGGTGTTCCAGGCAGCGTGTTCCAGGCGTGTTCGAGGCAGGGTGTTCCAGGCGTGTTCCAGGCAGCGTGTTCCAGGCAGCGTGTTCCAGGCGTGTTCGAGGCAGGGTGTTCCAGGCGTGTTCCAGGCAGCGTGTTCCAGGCGTGTTCGAGGCAGGGTGTTCCAGGCGTGTTCGAGGCAGCGTGTTCCAGGCGTGTTCCAGGCAGGGTGTTCCAGGCGTGTTCGAGGCAGCGTGTTCGAGGCAGGGTGTTCCAGGCAGCGTGTTCCAGGCGTGTTCGAGGCAGGGTGTTCCAGGCGTGTTCCAGGCAGCGTGTTCCAGGCAGCGTGTTCCAGGCGTGTTCGAGGCAGGGTGTTCCAGGCGTGTTCCAGGCAGCGTGTTCCAGGCGTGTTCGAGGCAGGGTGTTCCAGGCGTGTTCGAGGCAGCGTGTTCCAGGCGTGTTCCAGGCAGCGTGTTCCAGGCAGCGTGTTCCAGGCGTGTTCGAGGCAGGGTGTTCCAGGCGTGTTCGAGGCAGCGTGTTCGAGGCAGGGTGTTGGAGGCAGGGTGTTCCAGGCGTGTTCGAGGCAGGGTGTTCGAGGCAGGGTGTTCGAGGCAGGGTTTTCCAGGCAGGGTGTTCCAGGCGTGTTCGAGGCAGCGTGTTCGAGGCAGGGTGTTGGAGGCAGGGTTTTCCAGGCAGGGTGTTCCAGGCGTGTTCAAGGCAGGGTGTTCCAGGCGTGTTCGAGGCAGCGTGTTCGAGGCAGGGTGTTGGAGGCAGGGTTTTCCAGGCAGCGTGTTCCAGGTGTGTTCCAGGCAGGGTGTTCCAGGCGTGTTGGAGGCAGCGTGTTGGAGGCAGCGTGTTCCAGGTGTGTTGGAGGCAGGGTGTTGGAGGCAGCGTGTTCGAGGCGTGTTCGAGGCAGGGTGTTCGAGACAGGGTGTTCCAGGCAGCGTGTTCCAGGCAGCGTGTTCCAGGCAGGGTGTTCCAGGTGTGTTCGAGGCAGCGTGTTCGAGACAGGGTGTTCGAGACAGGGTGTTCCAGGCAGGGTGTTCGAGGCAGGGTGTTCCAGGCAGCGTGTTCGAGGCAGGGTGTTCCAGGCAGGGTGTTCGAGGCAGGGTGTTCCAGGCAGGGTGTTCGAGGTAGCGTGTTCGAGGCAGGGTGTTCGAGGCAGCGTGTTCGAGGCAGGGTGACGGCATCAGCATATCAATTCAGCCAAACTCATTTACCTCTTCTCTCCCTCGGTCTTTCTCTCTGCTTCCAGTTGATTATGTAGCACTCTCACTTCAACAGACAGGCCTAATTTGCTCTCTTTCACAAGCAATCGAGAGGGTATTTGTTTAGTTTTCAGGGAGAGACTCTTCACATTTGCGACGTCAAAGTCTCCCTTCTGCATCTCATCTGTAGGAATTCATCAGTCACGGTGGCGCTCAAATTAACCCACAGCTCAGGAACATGGCAATCTTGTTTCCCCAACATCAGGCCCACTGGGTCTTTGAAGTGCAGTCAAGGAAAACTCTTTAAAAACGATTCTTTTATGCTAAAGGCTTCTAAGTGGTGTGATGGGCAAGTGGTGATCGTCTGCTCTGGTCTGAAGCTCGGAGCTAGGCATCAATAAACAATGAGGCCTGGGTGTGAAGAAAGGCTGGAGGACCTCTTCATTAACTGTCGCAGTGGCAGCCTCTGCCTCCCCTTTCATCACAGATGAGTCACTCTGCATCGCTGGGTGTTTCAATCCGACGGGTCGGTCAGCCCATCCGTCTATCTTTTGTCTTTCATGTTTTAAATCTACACTCTTGTTCGCTGTGTGTCACCTCCAGTCATTTTCCAGCTTTTTCAACTTTCCCTCTCAATTACCTCCTCTCCAGGCCTGCAGAAGCCAAATGGGCAAAGTGTATGAGAGTTAAATCCAAATGTGCCTTGCATATTATCCTGGACACATAAGAGTCTCACAGAAATAACCTGCTGGAGTCAATTAAAGGCAAAGAGTCGTGTCTCTTGATGTGTGTTATCACTGATGTGGCTTCTTACCTTTAGGATGTGTGATATTGTTTGTTTGATGGGACAAGAAGGTGATCTCTGCTCATCTTTGCCATGTTGGAGGTGGGATGAAGCTAGTTAAGTGACTCTCCTCTCTCCAGTAGGTTTTTACAGTGACACTACTAGATATTTGAAAATGTCTGTGCTTTTGCCGTTGCTAGAGGTTTTTTTGCTCTGATTTTATTTGATCTGATAAACTTGATGAACACAGAACAAGACGTGACGTAACATAACAGCAATCAACACCATCACCAACATCATTTACCACCAGCATTAAAGAGAGAGATAGTTGTGGGGACAAATGATTGTCTGCAGATTTACTTAGTTACTTGGTTCTTAGATCTGGTATCCTTCGTAAAACAATCAATCTGTACTTTACCTCCAATAACGCTCTGATAAAGTTGGTGATTGTTCATTTTGGGGGGAAGATTTTGGAATACAGACAAAATCTTGATTGTTGATTTTATTATTTTATTAGGGTTTATTAGGGTTACAACTTGATTACTTTTACTTGAGTCATTTTCTCAAGACGGACACTTCCTCTAACTTAAAACTGAAGAACTGAAGAAACTGTACTTCACCTTGAAGTACTCCTTCCACCTGTGGTCATGTTGAGTATAAGACACCCTGCTGAGCTCGATTGAGATAAGCTCGTTTTAGCAGAGTGATAAAACACAGAAGTGATCAAAGAAACAGATGAAATACAATGATGGAAAAGAGGCAGAAAGAAGCGATGCAGTCAATAATTTGTGCAGGCGAGGTGAACAAAACAACCACGGGGCTCAAACAGCATCTCGCCTGAGCTGGAGACCATGAGCTGCTTTAATTATTAAATAATGAAAGCTGTACTGATTGTCCATTAGACACCATTAGCTTTCCAAAGTTATTTCACCATTTCACTTTTTAAATTAGTTTCCAGACAAACACATAAACCGAAAACTGCAAACAAAAAAAAATAGCTGATTGTTTTTAGTCATTCTGCCAACTGTATTATTCATGTACCTGCAACTTTTTAATCACCATCCTCATCTGTTATTAATACCATAACCATAAAAATCATGGTCATTATCATTACTGTCGGCATATCAGAACAGCCTTAACATTCACGGCCAACTGCACCACAGTTGCCAATAAAGCAGCACGACATCAGGATGCCGCTGTATGTGTGAAGACATGGACATCTGCCTCGGATCCAGAGTCCTGTCCTCAGCACTGATGCCTGAACAGAAAAGCTGGGGAGGGAAATTTCCCAAGACAATACAGCAGTGGAATATCCTCTGCAGCCATATGCTGCCTTTAAAAGCCTCTTTTCCCCTCTTTGCATCACGATGGAGTTTAGAGAGGGGCAGCAGTGTGGTGAAAGACCTCATTAACAGAGGCACATCTAACATGTGTTTGGGAAGACCACCACCACTCCACCCCACCCCGCAGCTCCAATTACTACCCCTCCTCATCTACCCCGCCCCGCCTGCTCGCCTCCTCCTCCTCCCCATCCCTCTCTCCAAACTGCTGACCACAGGGGCCCTTGTTGTTTGCTCCTCCCTGCCATTTCGAAGGCTTAGTGTCGCTGCAGTAACTGGCCTCGCATCGCTGCTGTATGACAACGAAGCGCCGGAAAGCCACATCTGCAGAAAATTGGGGCCTCCACCTCCAGACAGAGCCAATCCTCATTAGTGTCTGGATCAGGTCCAAAGTTAAATGAAAGGGGTGGGAGGGAGGAGGGGAGGGAGGGCAAAGCAATCAGACACCATCTGATGGTGATGGATGGTAAGTAAGGCACCATTCCAGTAACACTCCCTTTGGGTTTCCCCATGTCTCTCCTCCGCCATGCTGATGTAAAACTTTGATTGCAGTTTAGAGCTGAGAGGTTACTAGTGTGGATGATCTGTGGAGTGTTTGGCAGTGACAGATGTTGACAGGCGAGTGATGCTCCCTCAGCGATATTTATGGTTCAGACGACAGCCGAGCGCCATGCAGATGATCAGACCGCTGACCTCCTGACCCTGACATGATGTTCTCCTCGGTGTCTAGCAGGTGATCACAGATGGACATGGTGTAATGAATAATCTGTAGTTATATAACCCCGCTGGAACTACCGATAATTACAACACATTTGGTTCAATTTAACAAAGCCGGGGATTTAATAGAAGCCTTGCCGTCCCTGGCTCATTATTTAATGCAGAGTTATAATGTCCTTTGTAGTAAAAGCATTTATGTACTGCAGCTTGATATATAGTGCAGTCGCACATGAAAAATAAAATCCCACCACTCCACTGAAGTCTTACAGATTCCATTCGGCCTTCTCTCTGGTAAATAGTCCTCCCATTGTTTTTGGACCAAAACACTTTGCTCGCCCATCGACTCAGCCCGGCTCTTTCTCCTCCATCCTATAACCTCCACTCGCTCTCTCTCCCATCCTCTCCACCCCATCAATTGGAAATCTCTCGGCATCACACCTCAGACACCCAATCCTGGGCAGACAACTCCACTGAGTATTAAACAAACATAAGCAGAGAATGGAGCAGTGCTGGAGAGGTAGATGGTCGGAGTGATAGGATTGCAGACAGAAGGAGCAGAGAATCACAAGTGGTCAGAATTGGAGGTCTGGAGCTGAGAGAAAAAGCCTTAACAGCACGCCGACATGATGACACTGAAGCAGTACGACATCTTCGAGCGTGAACATAATAGTAGCCCAAGAAATAAAACGAGAAAATACAGGAAAGACGGCAGACCTGCTCCGATCCGTGCAAGTTCAGAGAAAATGGAATATAAAACCCTGAAAAGAATTAATTGAAATAATTCCCCGCCGTAGCCGGATGATGAAAATGTTTCAATGACTTAACATCATCACTTTTAAGGTGGTGACGTTCCCCCTGGAACGCAGGCTTTACCTCCAGACATGCTCTGCTGGACGACACAATACAGGCCTGGATATCAAAGCTGTGATGGGTGTAAATAATGGAAATACAAAAAAGAAAACGTTCTCTGCCCATGCACGCTGCATACGACCGCTTCCTTATCAAACTGAATTTATTTTCTGAGACCAGAATTCTGTTGATGAAATGTGCTCGCAAGAGGAAAGTGAAATGTGCTATGAAAATGTGAAAGGCACAACACACTGAAGCAGATCTGGAGCTTTGCTCAGCTTTGCCATGTTGATGCTGGAGCCTCGCTCCCATGGAGTTTCCCTTTGTGAATACGCTGCTGAATTCAGAGGGTAGCATGTCATATTGTGCATTTGAGCAAGTGCTTAAAGAGCAATAACACTGAGTTTCAGTTGTCAAATACATTTTCCCTTTGCCCTGATGCTGAGGGTAGCGTGTTCACTTGGTAATGGCAACCATTTGCTTCCCTCTCCTACTGCTACGTGGAATCTGTGATGTTTAACCCATGTGCTGTACAGCTCCATTGAGAATGACTGGGAGCATGCAGGGAGATTTTACGGGCATACGGGTCCATTTTCTGGTTCAGATCAGGTTAGCACTGTTGTTAAATCAAGTTTATTTGGGCGTAAAAGCTCAAACATGAGCCTATGAAAGCAGCATCCAACTCTGTAAATTGAACAACTCTGGCTTGTACATCCTTATTATATTAGTGTTTGTTTTTTAGGAAATTTGTTCATGTTCAGAAATATTGATTCAACTTCCCTCAGCTGTAGGAAATCATATACACATTCTTAAATGAAGCAGTAAACCTCGTTCTCTTCATCAATCCGCCCACACTCGGCTTTACATTGAGCTTCTCATTATCTGGCCCTGTGTATACCACTCTAAATACTTTCTAAGTGCAATCTGAGGCAGATCCTTAAATGTTTTATGAGTTAAACCTCTCTGTATTCCCCATCTTGGGTTTGGCTGATATGCATTTGTGCAGAGCTGTCAGAGCCGGGGCACTTAGCTCTCAGTCAGCCCCTCCTAACATGGCGGTATCTCTCACTGCTTAGATACTGCAAATAATGAAAGGGGAGCCGTCTTTCAAAGAGCACTTCAGAACATTTCTTACAAAATAGCTCTAACTCTCACTGAATGCAATCGCTTCTAGGGTACAATGAAATGTTCTTCCCCAGCGGCAATGACCTCAGTCGTCTGTATTCACGTTCCAAAGTCACAACTCATCACCAAAGAGAGATAGAGGAGTCCAAAAACTTCTACCGTGGCTTTACTTTCAGCGCCGGCTGAGTGCCCTCAGCTGTCAGCTCCACCATCCTTCCCTCCTATCTGTGCATTGAGCCTTGCACAAATCACAAAAAGGGGACCCCGCCTCTGTTTAATTTCAACCCGCGATCAATCTCCAATCAGCAGCCCTATGTAGGTAATCACCAGACTCTTCTGAAGGAGAAGAAAGCCAATTTTCTCAGCCTATCAGTACACGGGATCCCCTCATTGATTCCAGTGTGAATACTGGCCTGCAGCACGGCGAGCCAGATTGTGTTTGTTTATGAGGATCAGGTATTCTCCGAAGCCCGGCTGGAGCATATGGCAGCCAGAGGGGTTGAGTTTCACATCACCTCGCATGTTCTGGGCCCGCTGTGTCCAGACAAGGTGTCCAACTACACATCATTACCAGTCCCAGTAGATCAGATATGTTTTGCGCATCGCTCTCCGTGTGCAAACACCTAATTACAACACTATCAAGTGATTCTAGCACGCACATCAGCCAAAAAAAAAACAGATATGAAACATGATATCACCTGATTACCCTCACTGGGTCCAGCCGTAAGCTTATAGCTAGATCCGCATCAGCTCTGTATACCAGGCTGCCTTTCCAGAGTGAAGTCTGACTCATTAACCCAACTGAACAGGGAAGCACAAAATCAACCAGCTAGCTCCCTTTGAAACTTTCCCAGGCAACAGTGCACACACAGTAATCTCCCCTCTATGAATTAGATATGGGCTTATGAACTTATAATGTGAACAGTGACAGCCAAGCCCCACGGATGGTGTTTCTGTTCATTAATGAGGAGGTTGAATCAGGACTGGGCCATGTAGTACAGCATCAACACCATGCTTGCATTGCTCTATGCAACAAAGTCTGTAGAGAGAATTGGAGGAAAAAGATGCTGTTATTAGGGCGATGGCTCCGCAGGTGACACGCCGGACGAGGCTGCAGCCTTGTTAGCGGCTAAAAATGTTCCAGATTTTGCATAGTGAGCTGTGTGGTGACAAAGTTACTGTGGAATAAAGTAGCAGGGAGTTTTCTTGCCCATTACGAGTTAACCGCTGCATTGAATTGCTGAGTCTAGTCAGACCCAAAACTGGCAGGGATGAATGTGACTTTTGGACTCCAGTACACATGTTTTTTCACGTTTATTATTTCTGTTCTCAATTTGTGAAATGATGCCCAACATCATTTGAGAAAACATACTGAGTTGTGGGCACAGTGAATTAGCCATGGTGGCCAGTTTCTCAGTTATTAGTTGCATCTATTTAGCATCATGCCGGACCCCAACGCTGCTGACTTCCTGGGATATTACAAGATGACGGGGGTGTTTCAGTCCATGCTGATGGCTGTTTTTCACCTGGTTGTGGCCGGTCTGGTATCTTGCTCCTCTCCAGCCAGTCTACTTCAACCTTGCTCATCAATGATCTGTTTTTGCCCAGAGGACTGACGCTGACCGGATGGGTTTTGCTTGTTACATTATTCTCTCTCCCCATGTAAAGCCCAGGAGGACGGCTGTCTCAAAGAAACCAGCCCTGAAACAACGAGAATCAACAATCATAGCATACAGTCACCTCGGTCACTGGATGTGTACAGATCAGATCTACCTGCTTTACGCCAAGCCAGCTATCGGAGCTCTCCGTTGTGGTGTTGATGGTGTCGTTAAATGAAATGGAAACTGAGTGTATGCATTTGAAAAATAATCATAGTAGAAATAGTGAAGCTCTCATCTCAGACCATACATGCACTCCCTAATGTGACAGGCATTATGGAGGATGACTAAGTGACTAAAGTAATGTGGCGTGCAGAATCCTCCTCATTTCAAACAGGGGCAGGGGAGGCCTCGTGGGACAGGGGTTCGGTCCCCGGTAATAAAAGGGTAATTAGTTCCCCACCCCTCTCATAATGTAGTGTCACCCAGAGAGTCTGCCTCACGTCTAATACCATCATTTCCCCGATGGATGTCGGAGCTCGATGAGAGCCTGTCAGGGGACACAGTCGTATTCATGATGGAAATTACTGATGTTCTCTGTAATGATGTGAAAAAGATTTGCCCGGACCTCTCGATAGACTGCTCACTCATTTGGATATGTCAATCAACCAACGGCATCGCTTTATGACGCCTGGCACAACAGAGCTTGAGACAAATCACGCCATAGGATCGCACAGGAATGCACAGTAGCACGGTAGTTATTTACTAATGAAACATAATGACCTGAAAAACACCTGAAGACCACCTGAAGACCAGCTGAAGACCCCCTGAAGAACACCTGAAGACCACCTGAAGACCAGCTGAAGACCACCTGAATACCAGCTGAAGACCACCTGAAGACCAGCTGAAGACCACCTGAAGAACACCTGAAGACCACCTGAAGAACACCTGAAGACCAGCTGAAGACCACCTGAAGACCACCTGAAGACCCCCTGAAGAACACCTGAAGACCACCTGAAGACCAGCTGAAGACCACCTGAAGACCACCTGAAGAGCAGTAGTGGACTGGGCTCTGCTAAAAGGTACCGTCAGCGGAAACACTTATTGGTGAGGAGATGAAACTGATTGGCTTCAGTCACATGTCAATCACTTGGTTCCAACCAGACGAACACGGTGAGGATCTGATTAAAGATGTTTGATGATCATTCAGAGTGAACCTCTGTAATATAAGGTGATATTAGTTTTGAACAGTATCAGTATTGATCTCCTGTCAATGTACTGTACCTCTTGTTCTTAGTTCTTCCTGTAGTCATTGTACTCTCTTGTAGATGCGTGCTATATGAATAAGGGTTATTATATTTCAGTGATTAGCCAAACGCTGCTTGTTGTTCAGTTGACTCCACACTGGAAGACCTAATCGAAGATGATATATGGTGGAAGTGGAAGTGGAACCACACCGCGGTGCTGCATCACGCTGCTGCCGGTGAAGCCCCCTGTAATATTTGTTTCATCTCCGGACAGATGAAATAATTACATCAAAAGAGTTGTCGGCTGTATAAATGGTGTTATAACTCAAATCTAAGAGATACCAGATGCATTATTTTCGTACTATACAGCGGTGGCCTGAAACAGAGGCAGCACAGTTACAAGGGGTGATGCAATTTGGAATTTATCTGGGTATGAGCAGACAACACAGAGCAAAACAAGATAAATCAGAGAAGCAAAATGAATTAGGAGAGAAAGACCCAGGGCGTTCTCATCTGGATTCACTCTCATCTCACACTCCATCTCAGACTCCATCCATCCACAGTGACACGTGCATGCATGCATGTTGGGTGCATGTGCAAAAACTTAACCTCATACATATGCATGCATGCATGCAAACATAGGTAGTATGAACACACACACACACGTTATGAACACATGCACTCACACACACATACAGACATATGCATGACAGCGCATTAGCATGCTGTTTGCAGCGTACGCCCACAGAGCCACTCAGACGTGTCAATCTCCCCTCAGAGCTTTCAAGCCGCTTCAATTTCGTCTGATCTCAAAGATTTATGAATTTTGAAGTCAGCAGATAACACATCCCCTCATATCACGGTTAAGCCTGTCAGTGAGGGGCTGGGGATGTTTTCCCCCTTCATGAGCATGGATAAGCATGGCGGCTAGAGGACGGGCTCTCAGCCAATCAGACGGTGTTGCTACACTGATCCCAACGCTCAAGGCCTTGAATTCTTACAGCTTCTCTGCACCTTTCCTCCCAACGTGTCCACCTTTCACTAAAAATAAAACTGTGCTGAAGTGATGTTTGCTGGGTAAGGCTGTCTGGCTGATGACTGAAAACCCACAGCAACATTGAACTGCAGTGAAAAACACAAACGTTGTGTTCACAAAGTGATCCAGTCTGGCCCACCTGACATCTCCTGTGCTTGGAAAAGGACAAACGTCACCCAGAATGGATGCTGCCATCAGACATGATGAACTTCAGAGGGAGGGCAACGTGCAGAATTCAGATTTTGAATTTCAGTGTTTCAGCAGGAACATGTGAAGTTTCTGGTGTACTTGTTCCATCTTTTGTTCTTATTATTCCTTGCTCTATTACGTCTCGTCTTCTATCTGTCCTGTCCTTTGCTCCCTGTAAAACTCACTGGAAAAACCTGTTTGTTAAAAGCGCTTTAGAAATAAATTTGACGGGCTGGCAGCTCCAGAGAATGAGGTTGTTGTGTAGATAACAAATGCTATTACTGCATCCACAGAAGCAGCTCTCTCTCTGCAGCTCTGATAGATAGTTCTTCACCTTCACCGGCTTAACCACTCCAGCTGAAGTTCACTCTCCAGAGGTGGCGGTCCGGTTCATGATCGGTCAGTCGGCCTCAAGGACAACCGCAGTGGAGTCCTTTGCAAAAGACACAGGCGACTGTGTGCTGATGGCTTGCTAGGTTACTGATCTGAGGCCTGTTCACACATTCCTTTGAGAAGAGTGGAGCAGGAAGACATGGTTGAACATGATCAGGAGCCGCCGGCTGGTGGCTCGGTATCCCAGAATCCTCCGGGCCAACAGGCTCAGCCCAGCCTCCACTCACACCAGAGCTCAGATAGAAGATGAAAAATGGCACAATAACTACAAGGACTGTTGTTACCTTCAGGAGGTTTTTCTCCTTGTTGTCTTTTCTGTAAAGTCTTCAGGAAAATAAACTCCAGCTGGAGCTTCAACCTCCACTTTCCTTTTCCTTTTCATATTTCTCTCATCTTTCTCTTGAGTCCAACTGTTAAATGGTTCCTATTAAATGACTAAAGTGAAAGTCTGACTAGGGCTACACAACGTATATATTATTATATGATAAATATATATTATTATATATTAATATATGATTATATATGATTATATTATTATATATTATATGATTATATATAATATGATTATATATGATTATATATTAATATATGATTATATATTATTATTATTATTACATAATATTAATATTGTGATATGAACTGGTGTGATCATCAGCTAAGACCAGGTCTAGGTCTATAATATATTAATAACCTGACCAGTAAACCAGTAGACCAGTAGACCAGCAGACCAGTAGACCAGCAGACCAGTTAACCAGGAGACCAGCGAGGACAGTTGAGAGTGCCGCCGCCCCCACCTGGTAACCCTGTGCATTAATGTGCATCAGAGGGAGGCTGTCCTGCTGACGGACAGACAGACTGAGATTGCTCTGTTCTACAATGGCTGTTGACAAAGCGGCTGTTTGACTGGCGTCGGTTCTGACAGAGCTCGCTGTTTTCAAAGAAAGTCTTTTTTTTGAGGTGGATCTGTCTCCGAGTTTCTGCAGCGTCCTTCACCTTGTCTTGTCTCCCCCAGTTCCCTTTGATTCCTGTGGCAGGGAGTGTATGGATCCAGCTCCTCCACCGCCCAGAGCCCGCGGTCCCGGCTGGCGCTGTGTACTGGAGGTATGAGATGGTGAAGGCCGACCGGCCGGTTCATTACATGAAATATAGATCAGCAGGTTCAAGGGGAGTTCAGGAGGAGACGGTTCAAACACTTCACGGTAAAAATGGATTGTTTACCTGGAAAGACGAATCAGTTACAATGGTCATGCAGTTATTTCAACATATAGGAGTCAGTTAACAACCAGTACAACCAGTCTACTGGTTCTACTGGGAGCTGACCAGTACAACCAATCTCTACTGGTTCTAGTGGGAGCTGACCAGTACAACCAGTCTCTACTGGTTCTAGTGGGAGCTGACCAGTACAACCAGTCTACTGGTTCTAGTGGGAGCTGACCAGTACAACCAGTCTCTACTGGTTCTACTGGAGCTGACCAGTACAACCAGTCTACTGGTTCTACTGGGAGCTGACCAGTACAACCAGTCTCTACTGGTTCTAGTGGGAGCTGACCAGTACAACCAGTCTCTACTGGTTCTAGTGGGAGCTGACCAGTACAACCAGTCTACTGGTTCTACTGGGAGCTGACCAGTACAACCAGTCTCTACTGGTTCTAGTGGGAGCTGACCAGTACAACCAGTCTCTACTGGGAGCTGACCAGTACAACCAGTCTCTACTGGTTCTACTGGGAGCTGACCAGTACAACCAGTCTCTACTGGTTCCACCTGATTTCCCCAGCTGGTCCAGGGATCTTCTGGCCACAACCCCAGCTCTCCATCCTCCAGGTATCTCCCGTGGGTCCTGAACGCCTCGTTTCACCAGGTTGGTATTTGCTCTCAGATGAAACCCTTTAGACAGAGAGCTTTAAAGTGTTTAAATGGGAGCAAATGATTTCCTCCACTTGCTCTCTCTCTCTCTCTCTCTCTCTCTCTCTCTCTCTTCTTCTTCTCTTCTCTCTTACTCGGTTTCTTTTCTGGCTGCTAAACGGTCGTTCTGATCCGTGGTCACAGGAACTTGATCTACCATGATGGACTTGTCTGCTCTTCTCTGGTGTTCATACCAGTTAAGAACACATGAAGAAACATCTGAACATGAGCATCAGTCCAGACTGATCAAGTCTCCTCCTACCCATAATGCCTTGTGTTCTGGGGTGGTTTCCTGTAGCTGGTTGGATCCCGTTCTCTCTCCTAACGAACCACCACAGTTCTCTTCTACCCATAATGCCTTGTGTTCTCTTGTTAGAGGACTGAGACGTTTTCAGGCGTCTCGTCGGTTACTTGGTGAATGTTGTTGTTCTCACCTGGAGACCAACCA
>JAXDDX010000053.1:687500-697500 GCA_034670405.1 Hoplostethus atlanticus | reverse complement strand
AGAGGAAAGAGTCCCAACTCGGATTGTCTTCTCTCACATGACTCACATCAGAACAGCATCATCATGTTGTCAACAACAACGAGACACGATGGACAGAAAGTCAGACAGACACTTGACTGGTATTTGGGTCAAAACTGGAAGACAGACGGAACCAAATGTGATGTTGTTGATCCTCTGATCATCACTGTCGGGTCATATTGGTATGGATGGTTAAGTCCTGGAGTAGACATGAACAGCCAGTTTCTATTGGTATGGATGGTTAAGTCCTGGAGTAGACATGAACAGCCAGTTTCTATTGGTATGGGATATGGTTACATCCTGGAGTAGACATGAACAGCCAGTTTCTATTGGTGTGGGATATGGTTACATCCTGGAATAGAGATGAACAGCCAGTTTCTATTGGTATGGGATATGGTTACATCCTGGAGTAGACATGAACAGCCAGTTTCTATTGGTATGGGATGTGGTTACATCCTGGAGTAGACATGAACAGCCAGTTTCTATTGGTATGGGATATGGTTACATCCTGGAATAGAGATGAACAGCCAGTTCCTATTCGTATGGAATATGGTTACATCCTGGAGTAGACATGAACAGCCAGTTTCTATTGGTATGGATGGTTAAGTCCTGGAGTAGACATGAACAGCCAGTTTCTATTGGTATGGGATATGGTTACATCCTGGAGTAGACATGAACAGCCAGTTTCTATTGGTATGGATGGTTAAGTCCTGGAGTAGACATGAACAGCCAGTTTCTATTGGTATGGGATATGGTTACATCCTGAAGTAGACATGAACAGCCAGTTTCTATTGGTATGGGATATGGTTACATCCTGGAATAGAGATGAACAGCCAGTTTCTATTGGTATGGGATATGGTTACATCCTGGAGTAGACATGAACAGCCAGTTTCTATTGGTATGGGATATGGTTACATCCTGGAGTAGACATGAACAGCCAGTTTCTATTGGTATGGGATATGGTTACATCCTGGAGTAGACATGAACAGCCAGTTTCTATTGGTATGGGATATGGTTACATCCTGGAATAGAGATGAACAGCCAGTTCCTATTGGTATGGGATATGGTTACATCCTGGAGTAGACATGAACAGCCAGTTTCTATTGGTATGGATGGTTAAGTCCTGGAGTAGACATGAACAGCCAGTTTCTATTGGTATGGGATATGGTTACATCCTGGAGTAGACATGAACAGCCAGTTTCTATTGCTATGGGATATGGTTACATCCTGGAATAGAGATGAACAGCCAGTTTCTATTGGTATGGGATATGGTTACATCCTGGAGTAGACATGAACAGCCAGTTTCTATTGGTATGGATGGTTAAGTCCTGGAGTAGACATGAACAGCCAGTTTCTATTGGTATGGGATATGGTTACATCCTGGAGTAGACATGAACAGCCAGTTTCTATTGGTATGGGATATGGTTACATCCTGGAATAGAGATGAACAGCCAGTTTCTATTGGTATGGGATATGGTTACATCCTGGAGTAGACATGAACAGCCAGTTTCTATTGGTATGGATGGTTAAGTCCTGGAGTAGACATGAACAGCCAGTTTCTATTGGTATGGGATATGGTTACATCCTGGAGTAGACATGAACAGCCAGTTTCTATTGCTATGGGATATGGTTACATCCTGGAATAGAGATGAACAGCCAGTTTCTATTGGTATGGGATATGGTTACATCCTGGAGTAGACATGAACAGCCAGTTTCTATTGGTATGGATGGTTAAGTCCTGGAGTAGACATGAACAGCCAGTTTCTATTGGTATGGGATATGGTTACATCCTGGAGTAGACATGAACAGCCAGTTTCTATTGGTATGGGATATGGTTACATCCTGGAATAGAGATGAACAGCCAGTTTCTATTGGTATGGGATATGGTTACATCCTGGAGTAGACATGAACAGCCAGTTTCTATTGGTATGGATGGTTAAGTCCTGGAGTAGACATGAACAGCCAGTTTCTATTGGTATGGGATATGGTTACATCCTGGAATAGAGATGAACAGCCAGTTCCTATTGGTATGGGATATGGTTACATCCTGGAATAGAGATGAACAGCCAATTCCTATTGGTATGGGATATGGTTACATCCTGGAATAGAGATGAACAGCCAGTTTCTATTGGTATGGGATATGGTTACATCCTGGAATAGAGATGAACAGCCAGCCATGTGAGCAGCAATTCAGAATGGAGGCTGAAGGCCTGCAGTGAGAACGCAGCCATGATGCTACAGAGGAAAGGTTACTCAAGGTAAACGCAATATGTTTTTTACATCCCACACACCAAGGTTTCTTCAGAGAGGTCAGTACATCTGTCCAGGAGAAGTTGAGTGTCCAGAGCTGTGCCCTTGGTATTTACTGTAGATGGATTTGTCTATCAGACTGGCTGAGCGATGGCCAAGACTTTTAACAAGTTAGTTTTCCACTATTATTGCTGCCAGACGGCACAGCACAGTCCTGGGAGAATTAAGGCTATCTGAAGTGCTGCGTTGTATTGGAAATCTCCCCGAAAAGATTTAGATCTCAGACTTCTTTCAACCCGTCCATCCAAACTGATGGGAGACTGAGATGGATCAAGCAGAGAGATGACAGATGTTGGACCTGACTGCAGCAGCCACGCTGTGTGCCAGCTTCACTTCTGTATGATGGACTGGGAATTAAAGCATGTATGAGGACACACAGTGACAGGATGACAGTGACACACACACACACACACACATTCTTATCTTATTATACTTGTGGGCATCTTCCACTGACTACATTCACTCCCTCATCTCTAACCCTCCTCAACCCCCTTAACACTAACCTAAACATCATCCTAACTCTGGCCCTAACCATGAACCCTAAACTAACCTTAACCTAAACCAGCCTCTTCTAGAATTAGTTAATTCTACCGGTCTTCACTTCTAGAAGATTTCTACCCATTTAAGTACATTTGGTCCTCATAAGGATAGGAACACACACACACACACACACTCACACACACTCACACACTCACACACACACCCCTTTAGAGCGGCGCGTCAGGCTGTACATGCTGTGCCGTTACTGTGAGGTGAGCATCTCTTGAAGCAGTAAAATATCTTCCTTCCCCGAGAAGCCGGCTGCTGTCAGCGCTACAGACCGGCTGGGCTGCCAGGTGTCACCTAGTGTCTGTAGGAAACTATCACTGACAGCTGTCACCTCCCCACCTCCTCTTCACCTCTCCTCCTCCTCCTCTTCCTCTTCCTTCTCCTGGCATCGCTCTTGCCAGCTCCTCGCTGACACCGACCCTGATGCCCGGTTACGCCTCATCCATAAGGCATGACACTGTTGTCACACAGAAACTGTGTATTTCCAAAAAAACATGTTTTTCTGAGGGAAAGGACGCCCATGTATCCTGCAAATACTACATGGGGGCGTGAAGGTTATGAGACTCCGCTCATAAATGGACATGTAAACTTTAGACAGTGTTGCAGTGATGTGGTTTCCCTGTCAGTGTGATATGGAGGCATCACTGCTTCAGGGCTGAGGTGTCACCTGGGGGAAACTGTCACCTGGTGCCAACATTTCCCATCATCCCCCAACCGAGACATCCTCCCTTCATCTCACCTGTGTCACCAGTGGTGAGCGTGGAGGTGGCGGCTGATGCCTGATGGCTTTATCAGAGCAACATCAACCAGGAAGAGGCTGGAGGGACGATAGCGGTGAGTTTAGTTTAGAAAGAGCTGCAGAGGGAAACTCACTGAGATCTGATTGGTCAGAGCTCACAACTTTAGGCACTGAGCATGTAGTCTGTAGTCTGCCTGTAGTCTACCTGTCGTCGGCCTGTCGTCGGCCTGTAGTCTACCTGTAGTCTGCCTGTAGTCTACATGCAGTGTACCTGTAGTCTACCTGTAGTCTGCCTGTAGTCGGCCTGTCGTCGGCCTGTAGTCTGCCTGTAGTCTGCCTGTCGTCGGCCTGTCGTCTACCTGTAGTCTGCCTGTAGTCTACCTGTAGTCGGCCTGTAGTCGGCCTGTAGTCTGCCTGTAGTCTGCCTGTAGTCGGCCTGTAGTCGGCCTGTAGTCGGCCTGTAGTCTACCTGTAGTCTGCCTGTAGTCTACCTGTAGTCTGCCTGTAGTCTGCCTGTAGTCGGCCTGTAGTCGGCCTGTAGTCTACCTGTAGTCTACATGTAGTCTGCCTGTAGTCTGCCTGTAGTCGGCCTGTAGTCTACCTGTAGTCTGCCTGTAGTCTACATGTAGTCTGCCTGTAGTCTGCCTGTAGTCTACCTGTAGTCTGCCTGTAGTCTGCCTGTAGTCTACCTGTAGTCTGCCTGTAGTCTACCTGTAGTCTGCCTGTAGTCTGCCTGTAGTCTACCTGTAGTCTGCCTGTAGTCTACATGTAGTCTGCCTGTAGTCTGCCTGTAGTCTGCCTGTAGTCTACCTGTAGTCTGCCTGTAGTCTACCTGTAGTCTGCCTGTAGTCTGCCTGTAGTCTACCTGTAGTCTACCTGTAGTCTGCCTGTAGTCTACCTGTAGTCTACCTGTAGTCTGCCTGTAGTCCCACTTGGCGGCAGGATGTCAACGGCTGTAGCTAAATCACGGCACGCCAACAAAACGCCATGGATTCATTTGTAAAGAGCGGTTGCACGCGTCATGTTTACGACGCCGTTACAGAGGCTTTATGATGTCAGGCGAGAGGGGGAGTGTTCCTCGGCGCTGCGGTTTATTTACCAGGGATAACAGACACATTTCAGATGCTGCTCCTTCGGGATAACATATTCATGGATGAGACACTCGGCTCATTTCACGGGAGAGGATAGATCGCTCCTCTCCCTCCTAACTATCCAATCGCTCTTTGTTAAACAAGGCACAAACCCAATTACAAAGTGCCACATGCTGACAGTTTATTAACATCATCGCTGTGCAAGAGGCCTGGGCTGCTCGGCGTCGGCAGGGGCGTGCACTGCACATCCGCTTAGAGGAGTGTTGATGAAAGACTGTCCTTTTATCCAAAAAGGAGGGTGGGGGGGGTACCGACAGGTAATCACTTAGTCTTCAAACGGATATTCACTCTCACTGAGAAGCTGAAAAAACCAACCTAATATCTGGGGTCACCGTTTCCTGTTCTCCAGAAGGCTGCAAAAGGCTAATGGACTAATATTACTGGTCTGCGTCTGATCTCTGCCTCTGATCACTTCATTAAACTGATGTTGATGAACGCACAAAGCAGCCAGGGCAGGAGAAGCAGATGCATCTTAATCATACTCCATTGATAGAGAACAGCAGAGGAAGGTGGGATGCATGTAATCACTCACTACCTTGCCTCTCTGCCTTCATCCTCAATCTAATGAACACCAGCTAAACAAACGACTCAGCAAATCACTCATGACTGAGCAAGACTGTGATATCAAAAGCAAATTACAAGGAACAGGGAGAAAACCTCAACTGGGACCACAAAGCCAGACCACCGTGGTCGGATAATGAAAACACTCTGCAAGATCTGGGGCTTCCCACCCCGTTACCCAGGGGTCCCCTATCGAATCAAAGACCATCTTGTTTATGGCATTTCTGCTGTATTGGTCAGAGTAGAGCGAGACAGGAAAGACGGGAGAGGAAGATCAACCGAGTCGAAATCGTCCACCAGCATCCAAATATGAACATGAACCCCAACCTGACTGAGCTGCTACAGGCCTGGAACAAGCTGCTGTTCTTCTATTGTTTTCTGTTTGATGTTGAATCCTTTGGGGTTTTGTGTAATTTGGTCCAAATAAACCGTAAATGTTTGTACCGGAGGATGACTGCAACAGAACTTTTCCAGTACCGCTACCGAGTGCTGCCTCCGGTTTGTCATGTTCCTGGTACCTGGATTTAGAGGCTGAGTGAAAACTCTCTGCTGCTTCCTCCTCTCAGCCTGAACGTAAGCATGGACGCAGCAAGGAACCCTGGGAGAATCCATATTTACCGCACTCCTTCCTGCTTCCCCCTATGGTGGACAGCTTGTTTGGGAGACTTACCGTATCGCAGCCGCAGCCCTGCCGCTTTATGCTGCGCCGGGCAGAAACAAATGGGCACCATAAATCTGGCATATGGCTCGCCCGGGGCCACCGGCGGGTTTACAGCCACTTTGGGGGGCTGGAGGGAGGAGAGGCACTTTGTGGGCTGGTCCAGCCATTAAAATAGGCCACATGCCATTACAGTGGACACACCGTGGCATAATGTTGTATAATTCCCCCTACTTTACACCGATTAATTATTCATTTCGCCTCCCGCAGGAGACGTCGAGCCTGACCACCGGGGAGACCAGAGAGAGGCCGAAGCCAAATAGGTGGCATGTGTGTGAGTGTCTTAAATATACTAAGGAAACACATGACTTATTAGCTGTGAGACATGCACTGAAAACACCGCTCGGTCCTGTTCGGTAAACCTTGATGAGAATGACTTCTAGCTTAATCACTGCTGATTTGAACTCAGCAGCATAAAGAGGAAGCTCATCTGTTCCAGGCCAGGAGGTTTGAAACTCAGCAGTTATTGCACATTAAGTGAAAACAGATCTACAGAGTCTGACCAGCTGAGGAGAGTTGATTAGATTTCAGTTCAAAAGTACAAACTGTTTTCTGGCGCGACCGACCGGCCGGTCTGTTTAGACACCGTCCTCGTCTACGCCGTCCTGTTTGATGTTGCTGCTGGAAGTTACCGTTTCCTCCTCCAGCTCTGCTCAGTATGGCGGTCGGTATCCCAGCATGCCTGCTTGACTAATTACGCTGTTTGCTTTACTTCCCCCCCCGCAGCAGGTTGCACCCCGCAGAGGGAAACTACACTACAAAGTTTAGCTGCATTACCTGCAATTAACCGACTAACAGCCAGCAACTTATGACGGATCTGTTCCTTTGCAGGCCAACACTATTAAATGTAATGTATTGTGATAATCCATTGATCTCTTTTCTCTCGTCCCCCAGAGAATGTGGCTGGGATTCACATGTAGGTGGACAGAGCGATAATGATAGGAAGAGCAAAACAGCTTTTACCAGTCAACAAAAAGTGGGAGTCGCCCCCCTTTACTCAAAACCACACAGCCTTATTGCTGCATTGCATGCTGGTCTATCTTACTACTGCATTGCATTCTGGTCTATCTACTGTCGGTGTAGTAATTGGTCTCTCTCTCTCCTCTGATGGATTTCTCCAGTATGATTGTTGATCGTCGGTCTAGAAAGAAGCCCTTGCTCTTTGATTCTGATTGGCTGACACCAAAACCTGACGGTTACCGTTGATGTTTTAGATCATGAAACATTAATATCAAACTCTGTTGTAGCTGCTGGAAATATGTTTGGCCAGTTATCCAGGGGAAGAACAATACAGCAACAACTACATGGAGCCAGGAATACAACGAACATCACCAATTTATTTATTTGTGTTGGTTTCCCTTCCAGACCTGGCCGTTCTCAGCGTGCCCCAGTTCCACATCAAAAGGCTTTTCTTTTTGCTCAAAAGGTAAAAGGAGAAAAATAAGTTGTGTGAGAGGCAATTGTCTGCTGGCCATCTAATCTCCCATATGGTGTGTGCAATCTAGCTGCATTTTAAACCGGTGAGTTAAACATTTCTAGGTTAATCCTCAGAGTCCTGAGAAGGCGGACTAGAGGCTAGGAATGCGGTATCCCTTTTCCGAATCGGAGCTCGGACGGATCAAACGTGGCCTCCTCCCTTGGCCAGAACAACGAGGCCCTGTTCAGGGGATTCACAAGGGCATCGGCATCGCCACCAATGTAACCGGAGCCACCGGCCCGGTAGAACGATCCAGACACTTTCTCCTGGATCACTTTCCCATCTGAAGACGAAGCCTTGTCCTGCGCTAAGCAGGCGCGATGTAATTAGCCCCGCGGATACAAAGACCCCCACACTCTGCATGGGGGGGGGGGGGGGCGTCTCAGTGACTCATTAGCAGATCACAGATTAGATAGTGGGGGTCTAGGATGTCCCCCGGCCCTGCTACCCACCTGCCAACAGGTGAGCCCCCCGCCCACCTCGTCCTCCTCCAACTCTCATTACCTGACCCTGAGCAAAGGTCGAGGTCCCTCGGGGGCTGCTAATGGATGTAACGAAGGGGGTGGGCAAGCGTTTAGCATGGGGTTGAGTTTCCGCTACGGCGAGGGTCGACGAGGTCCCCGGTGGCCGTTTCCTGTTGCCGACCCCGAGCTTCCTGGGAGGAAGGAGGGGAAAGGACCGCGGGATGAAAGTAGAGATGAAAGATGTTATTGGACGATGATGGATCACATTTCCCTTCATATCCAAACACTTCACCTTCTGAAAATAGGGACCGATGTGATAGTTGATCCAGGATTTGACATTGTGGATACAATTCCATTTCTATATTCTGTGTGTGTGTGTGTGTGTGTGTGTGTGTGTGTTTGTGTGTGTGTGTGTTGGGGTTCAGGGTCAATGTAGAATAGTGGAGTTTGACAAACCACTATTGACGCTGACAGGGAAACTATTTAGGAAGTGTCGGATCCGGGAGCCTGTTTGTCAGACAACCTGCCAACACCCCTGACGTCACGCTTGCTTTGTATAAAAGGAAGTGCAACCTGCCAACGGCGTTTTAACAGATTTTTGTCAGGTTTGCAAATCACACACAACTCAGCAGCAGCTCCACGGTGAGCACAAACAACAGAGGAAGAAACCTGTCCTCATGTGATGCTAATATATCTGATAAGACCCCAGAGAGTTTCATTCCAGAGCACTATTTTAAAAAACACTACAATGACATTTACTCTACAAAAAGATTGCTGGCATGAAAGTAAAGCATATTATGGGTTATTATTAAATACATGCATCAGCTTAATGCCTTTGCTTTCAAAATAGTTCCTTTTTTAAAGGTAGAAGAAGTTTTTGAAGAACTGACTGATGGATTTCAGACATATTTTTCCAAAATGGTCCATAACGTTTTGGAATGAAACCCTTCAAAAACAAAGGTGAGGTTAATAAAAACCGACCTCCAGTCAGTGAAATAACAAGCATTAATAATACTACACACAATCAGTCCATATATGTACAGTAGATTACACATCTAATCAGTGATGTCATCTGCAGAGACAGGCGGTAAACTCCTCCACATGTAAAGGTGGTTAAAGGTATTTAGTCTCATCTGACTCTACTGAGGTCGTTTCTACCCGTCCTCCTTCCCCCCTGGTCAGAACGACACCCAGGTCCAGCTCATTTAAAACTTCCTGACACCGGCAGAGTGACAGCCGAGCAAAGCGCCAAAGCTTCTCCCTTCTCCTCGGCTCAGGGTAAATGGAGCGCTTGTCAAAAGGCTGTCAGGTCGGCAAAACTGCAACGGCTACGCTTCTGAAATTCACGCCCTGCAGCCAGGCCTCGCTGCTATGGAGAATATGAGAGGGAGAGAGAGAGAGGGGGGGTGAGAGAAAAGGAGAGAGAGAGGGAGGGAGGAAGGGAGAGAGAGAGAGAGAGAGAGTAAGAGGAGAGAGGGAGAGAGAGAGGAGAGAGGGGGGAGGGTTGGGGAGCGGTGAAGGAATTGATGATGAAATGAGTTTTTCAATATGGAGTGAGTCCCTTCAAAGCTAATTCCTCTTGGTCTTGCCCCAGAAATTCAGATCTGACATATTGTACAAAAATATCAAGGGCAATCAAATCAGACCATCAACTCAAATAGAGATGGGGGGGGGGGGGGGGGTTGTAATCAACTGTAATCAACAGCCTGCCGGAGCTGGACCATGTCCTCCATACTCCTCCATACTCCTCCATATTCCTCCATACTCCTCCATATTCCATACTCCTCCATATTCCTCCATATTCTGTACTCCCTCCGTACTCCTCCGTACTCCTCCGTACTCCTCCACCTGACCAATGTACCGCAGCGTCACAGGGACACCACCGACTGCAGAGATCGATCTGTTGCCAGTGGGCAACTCGCCATGAGGAAGCAGCGTTTACCAGCCGAGCAGGGAAGCACCGCGCTAGCAGCTTGTCTCCTGAGGCCCCGGGGCCCTGATACCCTGGGGCCC